>SJYX01020302.1:61337-71720 GCA_006410675.1 Oreotragus oreotragus
ATTGGAGGATAATTTTTTTACAATATTGTATTGATTTCTGCCATACAACAATGTGAATCAGCCATAAGTATACATATATCTCCTCCCTCTTGAACCTCCCTCCCATCTGCCAGCCCACCCCACCCCTCGCAGAACACCAGGTTGAACTCCCTGTGTTATACAGCAATTTTCTACTATCTGTTTTACATATGGTAGGGTGTATGTTTCAGTGCTATGCTCTCAATTCGTCCCACCCTCTCTTTCCCCTGTTGTGTCCACCAGTCTGTTCTCTTAAGTGAGGTGAAAGTTGCTCAGTAGTGTCCAACTCTTTGCAACCCCATGGACTGTACAGTCCATGGAACTCTCCAGGCCAGAGTACTGGAGCCTTTCCCTTCTCCAGGGGATCTTCCCAACCCAGGGATCGAACCCAGGTCTCCTGCATTGCAGGCTGATTCTTTACCAGCTGAGCCACAGGAGAAACCCAAGAATACTGGAGTGGGTAGCCTATCCCTTCTCCAGCAGATCTTCCTGACCCAGGAATCAAACCAGGGTCTCCTTCATTGCAAGCGGATTCTTTACCAACTGAGCTATCAGGGAAGCCCTCTGTTCTCTTTATCTACATCTCTATTCCTGTCTTGCAAATAGTTTCATCAGTACCATGTTTCTAGATTCCTAATATATGTGTTAATATACAGTAACTGTTTTTCTGTGACTTCCTTCACTCTGTATAACAGGCTCTAGGTGCATCTACCTCACTGGAACTGACTCAAATGTGTTCCTTTTATGGCTGAGTAATATTCCATTGTGTACCTGTACCACATCATCTTTATCTTCATCTATTAGTGGGCGTCTGTGTTGCTTCCATGTTCTGGCTATTTTAAATAGTGCTGCAGTGATCACTGGGTACATGTGTTTTTTTTAATTATGGTTTTCTCAGGGTATATGCCCAGTAGTGGGATTGCTGGATCATAGGGTAGTTTTATGCTTGATTTTGCAAGGAATCTCCATACTATTCTCCATAGTGGCGGTATTAGTTTACATTCCACCAACACTGCAAGAGGGTTGCCTTTCTACATTTCCTCTCCAGTAGTTACTGTTACCCTGGTTTTGATCCTAGTACTCTAAGTCACTCTCTCATTGCTGTTCTTGGAGATGTCCCCAAAATTTAGAACAGTTCTGTCAATTCTGCTAAATTACTTGAATAAGAATTTCTTCATTCTGTGTTGGGGAAAAGGATTTAGGTAGCTGCAGCTATTAAGTGTATTGAAAGTGAAAGTGTTACTCAGTGGTGTCTGACTCTTTGCAACTCCACGGACTATAGCCCACCTAGCTCCTCTGTCTGTGGAATTCTCCAGGCAAGAATATTGGAGTAGGTGCCATGTCCTTCTCCAGGGGTCTTCCTGACCCAGGAATTGAACCCAGGTCTCCCACATTGCAGGCAGATTCTTTACCATTCGAGCTACTTGGGAAGCCCATTAAGTGTATTAAATGTTACTTAATATTGCATATTCTGTAGGGGCAGAGAAAATGACCGAGGATTGCCTATGGCTGAAAAGGTGGTTGTTAGAGAAAAGGTTGGCCTGGGAGCTTAGAGATAATATTGTAAGAGTTAGTGAACATTAGTTGAGATTGTCAGAAATGAGATGGATTCTATGATAAAATAGCAACTATGTAAAGACTAAATCACCCAGTAATTTTGATAGGTTAATTTATAACTTCTTATAACTTCTTTGTGTTCATGCAGTCTTCCTCCATTATTAGCCAGAAATCTCTGTGAATCAGACCTGCTGATGCTGGCCTCTGAATATAGCGGCTATTGTGATACTGGCAGCTGTATCCCAGGAGGTGGGATCGTGAGAGGATTTGTTTGACATTTCATTCAATTGGCAGAGTCTGTAGAGAAAAATCTAGATAAGTTCTTAAGTTGTCATTGCCATTATTAAGATATCAGACTGAATGCTTTGAGAGATAAACATCAAAGCTCTCAAAAATTATAATAAGTATGTGACTTGAGGTTAAAGACTGGCAAGAAAAATTAAATAACAGTATAAGTGACCTATTTGACAACTCTTTCTTCTACATTTTAATTAATTTTTTAATATGTTTTGCTTTATTTTGAATGTATTTGTATGATAAACATTTTAAATGCATTTCTCTAAAATGCTTATTAACTCACTGTAATTATATATATTATTATAGATATATATGGTTCATCCCAGTTGAATGATTTCCTTTGTCCCAAATGTTCTTTCTTATGCTGAATCCCCTTAGATTTTAAATTCAAAATCTGAATAGTGTTGCATGATATTGACACATAAGTTTGATCTCTATGGAAAACTAAGCCAAGTATCATGGGCTCTATGATAAAATATGTAGTTCATAAGCAAGAACCAAATTAATCATAATATGGAGTAATTTTTGTTTTCTAGTTATTGTGAAACTGAGATTATCATTTATACAAATAATTTGCAAAGTTTAGTGTTCATTATGAATACAAGGTTCACTCCAATCCAGCTGAATTTTTGGAGTTCTATAAATATGGATTCAAAATCCACAAATGTTTTCTAAGCTCTAGCTAATGGGAAGAAGGCTTGAAATGTGGTAATATGGAGATGTTTTCTGGAAATATCAAGTGATAACTCTTTCTAGTTACACTGAAGCCAACAAGTACCAAGATTTTGAACTCTGTTGTTCGCAGATTCATTTAGAACACCAGACAGACAGTATGTATTGCACATATACTCTGTAGATTTTGTTGAGTGTTGAGTGAATAGGATTTCCTGAAATGAGCATGAGAGAAGCAGAAGGTTCATAACTGCTTGATGTTTTTGGCCCAGTCTAACTGGAATGATGACACTGTTACTCACTGAGTCTGGGATAGTTGTTGGAGAAGCAGGTTTTGGAAGGAAAATATAATGGTTTCATATATAGTGTTCATCTTTTTGTCTATGGGCTTGCTTCATGGCTCAGAGAGTACAGAATCTGCCTGCAATGCAGGAGACCCAGGTTCAGTCCTTGGGTTGGGAAGATCCCCTGGAGAAGGCACTGGCAACCCAGTCTAGTATTCTTGCCTGAATAATTCCACGGACAGAAGAGGCTAGCAGGCTACAGTCCATGGGGTCGCAAAGAGTTGGAAACAATGAAGTGACTAACACTTGCACTTTCGCATTTTTTTAATTGATATGTAAAACTTTCTTCATGGTAGGTGAATATAGCTTTCACTTGATACAAGTTGTAATTTTTATTGTTTTATGAGTTATTTTTAACATAACTAATTATAAATATGGTTAAATTTTAAAATTTTGGTCATTATTATATCTTTTATATTGATTGTATCTTATATATCATGCTTTTATATTCCTTTCACAGATTTAAAAAATTTTTTCTCTTCATTTCCTTCAGTATATTTTAATCTTACTTATATAATATATAAAATTTTTGNTGAATATAGCTTTCACTTGATACAAGTTGTAATTTTTATTGTTTTATGAGTTATTTTTAACATAACTAATTATAAATATGGTTAAATTTTAAAATTTTGGTCATTATTATATCTTTTATATTGATTGTATCTTATATATCATGCTTTTATATTCCTTTCACAGATTTAAAAAATTTTTTCTCTTCATTTCCTTCAGTATATTTTAATCTTACTTATATAATATATAAAATTTTTGTATATGTTTGAGCTTTTTGTGTTCTTTTGAGAAGATAGTATATATAATCCAAGTCTGAAAACTTGGATATCAAGCGCCATGGGCACATCTGTGCCTCTCTGCATGCTTCCTCTAATTTGTCTCCATTGTTCATAATTTTCTGCCTCACTGAAGTCTGTTGTAATGCATATATTGAAACGTGCTTGAATTTCATCAGATGTAAACTGATTGTATAATTTCTATTTCTAATTTGCTCTAAATTAGATCATTCCATCTTTCATGCTTTCTGCCTTTAGCCTTTTTCCCTGATTGCATTGCATGCCTTTTTGGTCCTCAATATGGATCAGAAACGGAGAGCTGGGAAATGTATAAAAAGAAGTTTGAAACTGTGAAGAATTATGAGTCCAGAGGACAGTTCAGAAAGGTGAGAATCAGAAACATTCTCACTGGAGCCCAACATCCATTTTCATGCATGCTCAGAAGCATATCATTGTCTTTGACCAGGTAACCTAAAAGAAGCCACGTTCCACAATGTGGAACGTGTACAGTATGGTGTCTCTGGAGTGCATCTGGGAGTGACCTGACATAGGCTGACTCATTCCCTTCTACTCTTGGCACTACGGTTCATTTTATGCAGATCCCTGCAAAATGAAAAGAATTAACAGCAGCTCTGTAACCCTCAATGTGAATTTCCTAGTACAAAGATAACCAAAGAAGTTCTCATCGGAGAATGTTTTTTATCTGAATTTTTGTATTGCTTGTTGTGAAGAAATTTGAATTTTACTGATTATAGAGCAAAACTTAGAGAACAGAAGTTAGTCTTGTAGGTTCCTTCTCTGCATGACTGATGGAATGCATAAAAATAAGAAGCTCTAGATTTAAATCCTAGAACTGACTTGTATAGCACATGTCCATCATGCACAGTGAACACTGATCTCTAACTCTGAAACCAGAATACATCCTAGAACAAAAATCTGTTTTTTGAAGGTGTATATGGTAGTTTGGACCCTTCCAGAGATAGATGTTATGCTTGCTGTTTGCTTGTATCCTTAATTAATGGTTAGTAAACGTTGCCATTAAGGTGCATCATTTCTCTGCTTTGACAGTTTGACTTCTGTTGTAGTATAATGACTTGATTAGAACTGTATCATTCAACCAACTTTTAGGGTGCTTCTGAAATTACTATAAATTCTTACTCAGCTTCTCATTATTATCTTTTCTTTCATATTTTCATTATCTCAATTCTTAAAAATTATCTATTGCCTTTTTCTTCTATATTTGATTCCTTAGGATGATCATTTATTTTGAAGAAATTTTTCCACTGTTGCTCCCCTAGTGACTCAGACAGTAAAGAATTCACCTGCAATGTGGAAGACGTGAGTTTGATCCCTGGACTGGGAAGATCCCCTGGAGGAGGGCATAGCAACCCACTCTAGCATTCTTGCCTGGAGAATCCCCATGAACAGAGGAGCCTGATGGGCTACAGTCCATGGAGGCACAAAAAGTCAGACTTGACTGAGTGACTGAATACTCTGCAGAAGATGGGCCATCCTTCCATTTAGTCCATCAGATTCAGAATACTGAAAGTAGAATCAAATCACTTTCTGATTTCTTAATTGCGCTGCTTGTTCCTTTCTCATTTCNACAGAGGAGCCTGATGGGCTACAGTCCATGGAGGCACAAAAAGTCAGACTTGACTGAGTGACTGAATACTCTGCAGAAGATGGGCCATCCTTCCATTTAGTCCATCAGATTCAGAATACTGAAAGTAGAATCAAATCACTTTCTGATTTCTTAATTGCGCTGCTTGTTCCTTTCTCATTTCACAGGAACAGGAAATTCCTCACATGTTCTCATCAAGAACAGTGTTGCCAGAGTTGTCCATCTGGTTTGTAAAGATGCAGGATGGTCTCAGAACCTGAAGCAAGCTGAAGAGACCTCCAGAGACATAATTTAAAGCCACACTTTGAAAATAACAGAGCATATGGGAAAGGCCTGTTCTCCACTGAGTTTTCAGTCCTGGTAACTGAACTAAAAAAGACTCTGGCCTCTTCCAACCTCAACACCAGGCTCAACCAGAAAAAATGAAATAAATATTTCTCATTCAGGTTAGTTTGTCTATAATTATATCTCATTGCCTGGAAAAATGTTTTAAGACTGAGTGCACACTGCTTAGTTTCTAATTGGAAGAGAAATGATATGAGTTCCTGTACTGTATTTTTTAGGCAACTTTCCCTAATCTATATTATTTCCTACTTTCTGCTAGCTTTGGATTTAGGTTGTTTCCGCAGATATTTAAGAGATAAAGTTAGGTTGTTGACTTAAAATCTTTCCTCTTGTTAAGTGTAAGCATTTACAGCTCTAAATGTTTCTGTGCCGTTCACTCATTCACTTGTGTTGCCTTAACCCTGTGAGTTTGGGATGAGGGGATCACACTACTGCAACAGGCTTCTATGATCACCACACTCATACGGCCCCCTGGGGAGAGATCAGCAGTTCCTGGTGACATACTACAAGTGCCCTCCACGACAAGGCCAGGCTTGTAGCTCTTTCTATAGAAACATTTTTTAGTATATTTCACAAATGCCTGCCATGGATGCGCTGGCTCCACTTCCTCCTGGGTACATGAAGGCTGCTCTAGCCAGACCTGAAATTAACTGTCCTATGTCTGCATCCCCAGTTGCTCTCATGTTTATAGCACCTGTGGTGGGTGCGTGGTGAGTGTTGTCATTGCTAATGCTACCTCTGTCGTTGTTAGGCCCCACCAGTTTCTGGATTGCAAGAAACAATGTGCTTCTCTGGAGTAAAGGATAAATTCAGTAGGCCTGGGTTGTCTAAAACCTGCATGTTCCAGAGAAGGGTTTGACACTTGCCAGGCTCCCAGGAGTTAACCTCTGAGTTTTTGGAATCTACTGACTGATAAAAGCTCATTTTTTACATGGGGCTTTGGTACACTTGGCAGCAGTTTGACATCTGAGAGACTAATAACTAAGGTCAGCCATGTTACTCCTTTTCTAAATGACTGATCCTGAATAAAAACTGGACACACGGCCCAGATGAACTTTGTGGGTTGGTAATACTTTGTGCATGTTGTCTCTCATTGTTGCTAGGGGAATTAGATGTCTGTATCAGTCCATGGGGAGAGGACAAAATCTGTATCTGATGGTTCTTCTAGATTCTTCCTTTTCATTGGCTAATTTTTTTTTTTTTTTTTTTTTTNTGAGTTTTTGGAATCTACTGACTGATAAAAGCTCATTTTTTACATGGGGCTTTGGTATACTTGGCAGCAGTTTGACATCTGAGAGACTAATAACTAAGGTCAGCCATGTTACTCCTTTTCTAAATGACTGATCCTGAATAAAAACTGGACACATGGCCCAGATGAACTTTGTGGGTTGGTAATACTTTGTGCATGTTGTCTCTCATTGTTGCTAGGGGAATTAGATGTCTGTATCAGTCCATGGGGAGAGGACAAAATCTGTATCTGATGGTTCTTCTAGATTCTTCCTTTTCATTGGCTAATTTTTTTTTTTTTTTTTTTTTGCTGCATTATGTGGCATATGGGATCTTAGTTTCCAAAACAGGGATCAAACCTATCTTCTCTGAGCTGCTGCTGCTGCTAAGTCATTTCAGTCGTGTCCAACTCTGTGTGACCCCATAGACGGCAGCCCACCAGGCTCCCCCATCCCTGGGATTCTCCAGGCAAGAATACTGGAGTGGGTTGCCATGTCCTTCTCCAGTGCATGAAAGAGAAAAATGAAAGTGAAGTCGCTCAGTCTGTCTGACTGTTAGCGACCCCATGGACTGCTACTCTGTCCATTGGATTTTCCAGGCAAGAGTACGGGGGTGGGGTGCCATTGCCTTCCCCGATCTGGGAGTTGTTATTGTCCAGTCTCTTAAGTCGTGTTCAACTCTTTGTGACCCCATGGACTGCAGCATGCTAGGTTTCCTAGTCCTTTACCATCTCCCAGAGTTTGTGCCAATTCATAAGCATGAATTCTTACTCATGGAAGCATGGAGTCTTAACCAGTGGACTGCCAGGTAAGTCCCCCTTATCTAATTTTAATCTGTATCTTTTTTTCTCTTTTTAAAATTCATTGATAGTATTAGTTTCAGGTGTACAGCATATTGATTCAAAGTTTTTATAGCTTATACTTCATTTAAAGTTATTATAAAATATTGGATATATTCCTGAAAGGTTGCTGCTGCAAGCCGTGTGTAATGCCGGTATTTGTATCTTATCCCCAGAGGAGAGGATTTCGATCCAGGGTCAGAGACAAGGCTTGACTGTTTGGAGCTTTTTGAGTAGCAAAGTTTTATTAAAGTATAACAGAGATAGGGAAAGCTTCTGACATAGAAAAGGGACAGAAAGAATGCCCTTTTGCTAGTTTTTAGCAAGGTGTTTTATGTCTGTTATATCCCCAGAGGAGAGGATTTCGATCCAGGGTCAGAGACAAGGCTTGACTGTTTGGAGCTTTTTGAGTAGCAAAGTTTTATTAAAGTATAACAGAGATAGGGAAAGCTTCTGACATAGAAAAGGGACAGAAAGAATGCCCTTTTGCTAGTTTTTAGCAAGGTGTTTTATGTCTGTTAGAAAGCTATTAATCAGGTAAGAAAGACACCTCAAGGCTGAGGGAGTTTTACCAGGCCCCTCTCCCACAATATGCATTTTTGAGATAGGATGGCATGAGGTGTGTCATCCCCTGGCCATAAAACAGTTGACATAAATGCTGGTTTGTTGAGCCTAAGGTTTGAGAAAAGAAAAAAAGTTAGTCTTAGGCAGAACCATTTTGAAGAAAGGCAGATTCCAAAGCAAACACATAGTTTCATTACCCAGCTTAAGAAAAACATTTCCATTAAAAAAAAAAACAACAACAACGCATTGGTTAGCTCAAGGAAGACAGAGAAGGCAATGGCACCCCACTCCAGTACTCTTGCCTGGAAAATCCCATGGACAGAGGAGCCTGGTGGATTGCAGTCACAACTCAGTGACTTCACTTTCACTTTTCACTTTTATGCATTGGAGAAGGAAATGGCAACCCACTCCACTGTTCTTGCCTGGGGAATCCCAGAGACAGGGGAGCCTGATGAGCTGCTGTCCATGGGGTTGCACAGAGTTGGACATGACTGAAGCGACTTTGCAGCAGCAGCAGCTCAAGGAAGAACCAGGTGTCCTCAACACAGAATTAAAAGCCTCTTAAATTTGTGTAGAGAAGTAAAAAGAAAATCGTCTGCCACTTGCAGTTTATTTCCTCCTGCCAGTTGGGGACCGCTGGCCTTCCTAACTGTTACCCTCTCATTCCCTATGCTCTAGCATATATTCCTGTAGCTTCGTTTATTTTGTACATCGTTTGTACCTCTGTATCTCCTACCTCTCCCTTTTGGTAACTACTACTTTTTTTTTTTTTTTTCTGTATCTGGGAGTCTGTTTCTGTTTCATTATAGTCATCTTTTTATTTTTTAGATTCCATATATAAGTGATAAGATATAGTATATGTCTTTCTCTGACTTAGTTCACTAAGCATAATACCCACTAGGTCCATTTCATTCTTTTTTTTCCTTTTTTTGAGGTCAGACGGCATGTGGAATCTTAGTTCCCCGACCAGGGAGTAAACTTGTGCCCCCTGCATTAGAAGTACGAAGTCTTAACCACTGGACTGCCAGAGAAATCCCCCCAATTTCATTCTTTTTAAGCCTGAATAGTATTCCATTTGTGTGTGGGTGTGTGTGTATATACACACCCCATCTTCTTTATCTGTTGAGGGACTGATCATCTGTTGCTGACTGTGGTAATTCATGTTGCTATCAACATTAGGATGCACGTATCTTTTTGAATTAGTGTTTTTTTTACAGATATGTACCATGGAATGAAATTGCTGGCTCTTTATTGCAGTTCTGTTTTTAGTTTTTTGAGGGGTCTCCATCTTTTTCACAATGGCTGTACCAATTTACATTCCTATGAACAGTTTTTTCGTAGGAAAAAGGTTTTTCTCCACATTCTCACCAACATTTATTATTTGTGGTATCGTTGATAATAACCATTCTGACAGCTGTGAAGAGATACTTATTATTTGATCTACGTTTCTCTTATTAGTAATGTTGAGCATCTTTTCACATGTCTGTTGGCCATCTGAAAGTCTCCTTTGGAAGAATGCCTATCAGCTCCTCTGACCAATTTTAAATAGAACTGTTTGCTTTTTGTTGTGAGACAGTATGAGTTCTTTATATATTTTGGATATTAACCCCTTATAAGGTATATGATTTGCAAATATTTGCTCCCATTTGGTAGGCTCTCTTTTCATTCTGTCAATGGTTTTCTTTGCTATGCAGATCCCATTTGTTTATTTTTGCTTTTGTTTTTTTACCTTAGGAGACAGATTTTTTAAAAATATTGCTACAATTTATGTCAAAGATTGTTCTGCTTTCTTCTTGGAGTTTTATGGTTTTCAGCCTTACATTTAGCTCTTTAATCCCTTTTGAGTTTATTTTTGTGTTTGGTATGAGAAAATGTTCTAATTTCATTCTTTTATATGTAACTAAATTTCCCAGACTGCTTATTGAAGAGTGTATCTTTTCCCCTTTTCTATTCTTGCCTCTTTTGTCATAGATTAATTGACTGAAGATATGTGGGTTTATTTCTAGCTCTCTACTCTATTCCATTGATCTTTGTGTCTGGTTTTGTGCCAGTACCATACTGCTTTTGTAACAGAACAGGAAGAGCACAGCCCTTGGCAGGTAGCATTGCAAT
>SJYX01020302.1:73312-89433 GCA_006410675.1 Oreotragus oreotragus
GTTTCTCTTATTAGTAATGTTGAGCATCTTTTCACATGTCTGTTGGCCATCTGAAAGTCTCCTTTGGAAGAATGCCTGTCAGCTCCTCTGACCAATTTTAAATAGAACTGTTTGCTTTTTGTTGTGAGACAGTATGAGTTCTTTATATATTTTGGATATTAACCCCTTATAAGGTATATGATTTGCAAATATTTGCTCCCATTTGGTAGGCTCTCTTTTCATTCTGTCAGTGGTTTTCTTTGCTATGCAGATCCCATTTGTTTATTTTTGCTTTTTTTTTTTTACCTTAGGAGACAGATTTTTAAAAAATATTGCTACAATTTATGTCAAAGAGTGTTCTGTTTTCTTCTTGGAGTTTTATGGTTTTCAGCCTTACATTTAGCTCTTTAATCCCTTTTGAGTTTATTTTTGTGTTTGGTATGAGAAAATGTTCTAATTTCATTCTTTTATATGTAACTAAATTTCCCAGACTGCTTATTGAAGAGTGTATCTTTTCCCCTTTTCTATTCTTGCCTCTTTTGTCATAGATTAATTGACTGAAGATATGTGGGTTTATTTCTAGCTCTCTACTCTATTCCATTGATCTTTGTGTCTGGTTTTGTGCCAGTACCATACTGCTTTTGTAACAGAACAGGAAGAGCACAGCCCTTGGCAGGTAGCATTGCAATGCCTAATTACTCTACATCCTGTTACTAGGCAACTAGGTCTTGCCCAGCCATTGGTCGATGCCTCAGTGGGCCCCACCCACAAGCAGCCAACTGTCAATGAGTGACCGTTAGTTGTCCTGCTCAGCTATTATTCAGCACCGCAGTGGCCCGTGCCCAGTGGTAACTGTCATTGAGGGACCATTGGGGAAATGATTCAGCCAAGGGGTGGTAGTGTGGTGGTCATCAGGTGGAAAGTGAGGTAAGAGGCAGATTCAGGCCTTCTCCTGGAGGCCCTCCAGCTTACCTAGCCTTGGGCCAGTGAGTGAACTAGAGGCTCCGGGGAGCAAACTAGAGACTACGTCCTGCAGACTCCAGATCCTCTCACTAAGGCCCTCCACTCGCTTTGGCCCAGGCCTTGAGGCAGCGGTGAGCCTCTCCCCTGTCCTTGTCTCTACAGCCTAATAGCAGTGGCTGTCTGTATGGGCTTCAGTCTGTGAGCCCTAGGCTCCTGCTTTGGGCAGCCTGAGAAGACTAAGGGCCAGCTGGGTTGGGTGCCTGGCTCCCTCAGGGATGACAGCTGGGCAGGATGTGGGAACCTGTCCCTGAAGGAGCTGCCAGCTGAGATCTGTCTCCTCTGAGACAGGACTGGGACCTTGGAGGGTAAAAGTCACACCTTGGGACTTTGTCCTTTCTGCTCAGGAGAGAGAATAACAGTCATCTGGTAGAAATTTATAGGAACATCGTTAGCTGACCATGACCAGACCTCAGGAACAGAGGATCTGACACGGAGAAGTCGGCAACAACCAGCCACACCATCCCTCACCTTTTGCTTTTAAAGGGACTGCTGAAAACTTTCAGTAACTTTGGGGTTCTTAGGGCACGAGCCACCCATTTCCTTGTATGGATCTGTAATAAACCTTTCTCTGTTCCAAACTCTAATGTTTAGTATTGATGGGCCTCACTGTGTGTCAGGCACATGGGCTTGTGAATTTGGTAACATTTTGATTACTGTAGCTTTGTAGTCTAGTCTGAAGTCAGAAAGCAGATTCCTATCAGGCACAGGCTCAGGCTCCTTCACAAAATTTACCTGAAAAATTTTCTTCAGAATTCAAACAATTTTAAGAACATTATCTCTAAAATATTCTTAATATTATTTATATTAATATATAGTATATGATAATATAGTATATATATATTATAGGATATATTTTATGTTATACTATATTGACATTATAATATGTATTATCCAATACATTACTTTGATATTTACCTTCTTTTAATGTACAAAATATCCTCCCTAAGGGAGGCGAACAGAATTGCTATCATTTGGCTTTGTCTCAGAGTCCAGCATTGCATGATAGTTTCTGTGTAAGTTTCACATCTGCCTCTCTTAATCCAGAGACTAAACTCACACATAACGTCCAATGAAGAAAGAGGGACAGGATAACCACTGTAAACATTTAAGTTTGAAAATAGAAATATTGGGAAGCTGTGGTAATCTCTACATCAGTGACCAGGAATAAATGACTCCTGGAGGTCTCCTCATTTGGTCCCCTCCTCTTGAATCTGATGGCTTGCTTTAATAGGATAGAATGTGACATAAGTGCTATTTATTATATTACTCCTGTCCTGAGACTTAAAAGGACATGACTGCTTCTAATTTTGTATTCTTAGGGTTCAGTCACCATAGAAAAAGTCTGATTATCCTGAGGCGTCCAGACTTTTAAGAAAGCCCAAGGGAGCCACTTGAAGATGATGTATGAAGGAATGTCAAAGTACTCTGATTGACAGCCCCACAAGAAATCCCAGCCTTTAGGCAGCTCCAACTGCCACCATCTGGGACATTCCAAATCAGTTGAGCCTTCAGTGAGCCCTCTTGGACATTCCAGACCAGTTGAGCCTCCAGATGACTGCAGCCACAGCTCATACCGCATAAGGAAGCAACTACCCAGGTGAGCTCAGCAAATCCAGACTCTTGAGCCATGATGATAATTGTTGCTGATTGAAGCCACTAATTTGAGGGTGACTTGTTACATAGAAACAGATAATTGAAACAGAAACTCCGCAGAGATCCGCTCAGAGCAATTCTTCTCTTTGTAGATCCTGTGAAAGTTTCTAAACTGTAGGTGGGGATGTTTTATTTAAGCCTGAGATGCCTTAACCTCTGATGGCCGCAAGGGAAGGACCTTTTCTGAATGATAGCGGCAAGGAGGGACCTTTTCTGAATACTCCTTTTCTAACAAGTATAGCTTCTGAAAACACAGGACACATTCTCTCACGCTAACTGTACATCACAGGGCTTAAAGAAAATCACCCTTTAAAGCTTTACAACCAAACATAGCATCCTTTGGATAATATTGCTCTTACTTTCTGTAAGCTTATATTATTACCTATCTGTATTCTTCTCCCTTTCCACATAAGAGATTGCTAAATCCTCTGTACAGCCGTCAGCAAACTGAATTCATAAGTCTAAGTAGAAAGCATGTTACTCTTTCCAGCTCCCAGCAGGTCTCTCTAGATCTCAGCGCTCTACCACCTATGCATTCCTGTGGTCATGGCAGCCTTGACTGGCCCAAATATCTCTTTGCACCTCAGTATCCTGCATGGCAGCGTCCATGAACACTTACCCAGATTTTCTTCTCAGCTCTCAGGCAAGCCTACACCTGCACAGTTTCTTTTTAGCCTTTGAGAGATGTGGCATGCTGGATCCCAGAAAGACTCTTGGGTCTTAGTTCAAGATCTCTGGGAAGCAGATTGGAGATGAACATTTGAATGCAGCTTTATTAGGAAGAAAGTGGAGAAAGCGCAAAGTGAACTGTGAGGCAGTGATGAGAGAGACTTTGATCCCACAAGGAGCTCTGGAGCTGGATTGGCCTTGCAGAGTGATTTCAGATTGAAGCAAGTGACTGAAACTTTGTGTGAGCCGTATTCCCTCAGCTCCTGACTACCAGTGGGCAGTTACNGTGAACTGTGAGGCAGGGATGAGAGAGACTTTGATCCCACAAGGAGCTCTGGAGCTGGATTGGCCTTGCAGAGTGATTTCAGATTGAAGCAAGTGACTGAAACTTTGTGTGAGCCGTATTCCCTCAGCTCCTGACTACCAGTGGGCAGTTACACAACAGCTGTAATGAGGTGTGTGTCGGAACCAGAAGATAAGTGGTCCTCCGTGTGCAGTGTTACAAAGAGTAGGCTGAACACTAGCTAGGATGATTTTGTCATAAACTCTATGGTATAAACCTTCAGCTATTTTATGGCTTAAACATTTTCCCATTTGACAATGAATCTTTTGGGCAACACTGAGCCAGAAAACCTGAAAAGTTTACATTTAATAAAATATTGGATGATTAAATTGTGTTTCTTTGAAAGAGAGTTGATCGTGTGTGTGCTCCTTATAGGAAGTATTTTCCACCTGCCTTAAGAGTAGTAGTGATATCACTGACCCCATGAAAATTAGCTGAAGAAGCTTCAGTGTTTTTTTAAAAAGTAAGTATCCTAAGAAGACTCTAGCCAAAGATGATAAATTTACATATAAGACAGCAGAAGGGGGTTTTAATGTCAGTTTGTGACACATGTCCTTTTATTTTAGTCACTGTTTTTCTAAAGCAGCTTTGTTCATTTTTCCTTCAAGTTGTCTTGTGCACCGTTCTAATGTTACTGTTTTGTTTCACTGGAAGAATTTTGCCAAGAATTTGAATGAGGCCAATTTTTATCAATGTCTTTAGCTGCATCAACCAGAAAATTAGTTAATTTTAATAACAATTTGTGTCTTTTATTCAGTTCACACAGTAAAAGAAAATTTTTGGAATCTCATTTTGTTGAATATGAGACAGGTTACATAACTGAAAGTATAAATTTAGCTCAAAAGTTTAACATTGACTGTGAAATTGCAGTTGATTCTAGAGCAGTGCAGAGGTTAGAGGCGCTGACCGCCCTGCCCCTTGCCGTAGAAAATTCATGTATAATTTTTGATCCCTCAGAACTTAATTTGAAGTAGTCTACTGTTATATAAATCTACACAATATATAACACATTGTATAATATATATTACATTCATGACATACCTTTTTCTTAATTTTTTCAATATTTCTGGTCTGTGCAGTTCATCTACAAGTTTTTCAAATTGTTGCAGACCTTCAAAAATATTTTCCAATATTTTTATTGAAAAAAATCTGTGTATAAGTGGACCAGCACAGTTGAACGTGTGTTGTTCAAGGATCAGCTGTATTTTTGTTTTGTTTTGTTGTATTTTTGGCTGTGCTACATGCCTTGTGGGATCCCAGATCCCCAACTAGGGACTGAAATCAGGTCCTTGCAGCAAGATCGCAGGGTCCTAACCACTGGACCATCAGGAAATTCCCCAGCTGTATGCTTTATGATGGTAATAAAATAAAAATATTGGAGTCATAGTTAAAACTATATTTTTACTAAATTAAGAAACCTGTGAGAAAATTTCAGTTGTAGTACACACAAAATTCATTTTTTCATTCTAACAAGCTGCTATACTCCACCAAAATGAGACTTCAATAGTCCAAAGGAAGGTTTTAATGTTTTCACATTCATAGCGGAGTTAAACTGTGGGTACTATAGCTGATGTTGAATATATTTAAAAAAATAATTATTTCTTCATGGTTGTACACATTTTCAGTTGGTTCCTAAAGATGTTTGGACTTGAAAGAACTAATTTGGAAGTGAAAGTGTTTTGCAGCATTTTTGCTGGATGTAGAATTTTAGATAGACAAATTTCCATTTTAACCTATAAAAGTGTCTCTGCTGACCTTCATTATTTGTGACAGTAAGCTTGCAGTGATTCTTACCTTTGTTCTTCTATGTGCGATTTCTCTTTTTCCTTTGGTTGCTTTAGAATTTTTTATCTCATGTATAGAATTTTATTACAGTTTTCAGCTTGTTTTAAATATTTTCAACAATTATTTTTTCTTTTTCCTCTTCTAAGACTCCAGTTCCATGTACTGCTTGATATATGTACATGTCCTAAGACTCTTGTCATTCGGTAAACTTGTTTTAAAATCTTTTATTTTGTGTGATGCCTGCTATTACACCTATAATTTCACTGTTTTGGGGGTTTTTTTTCTCCTTAGAGTTAAATCTGCTTTGAGTTTCATTTGGTGACATAATTTCAGATATTATGTTTTCCATATCTAGAAGTTCCATTTCATTCTTCTTTATATTGTCCATTCATCTCATTATGTTTATTTTTTAAATACCTGAGCATACATGTAAATGCCTTGTCCACTCACTCTGTTTTTGGTTTTTCTTCTTCGTCTCCTGTGGTTACCAGTCACATTTGCCTATTTCTTCCCATTTCTACTTGTTTCAGTTGTATGCTGGATGTGTGATTTTTATGTTATTGAGTGACATATCTTGTTTTATTCCTTTAAAGAGTTTTGGACACACTTCTGTAAGAACGGCAGGGTTTCTGTTGATTCCCACTTTTTGTGCAGGTGCTTGGAAATCACCAGGTAGGAAACTGGGGTGATTTTAGGGCTTGGTTTGCTTGTTTCCCTTCCTCACCGATCACAGTCCTGTATTACCTATTGTCCATTATCTGAAAATAGCTGTTTCAGAAATTTTATTCAGTTCACTCACTTCGGATGGGAGAACTTTTTGTGAGGCTGTTGCCTTTTCATGGATGGAAGTAAAAATGTATTAGATGACCTTCCTTTTCGAAATATGTGTAATTTTGGATCCCTGCTTTGTTATGCTTATTGATAGGAAACTGATTTTCTCCATTTTCGGAAATCATCATCCTTCAGAGAACAGGAGACACTTTGAAACTCTGGCACATATAATGAGTGAAGAGAGGTTTTCTGATGGTAATCAGTACTGGGAGGTGAAGCTCCCAAGAAAGTCTACTAGACCTCTATTTGGACTTGGGTCACTGGGAAGGAAGGGATGTATGTACTTAGCTGACCGCAAACTTTATTAAAATCACCATCCCTCTTCTATTATTTGTATCCCAAAACTTCTTGGCGACACCAGTTTTTCGCCCTTACCCCAATTTTTCATTGTAACAGCAATTTTTTTCCTCTTATCCTTGCTGCCCTGCCATCTCAGTCTCCCTGTCCTTCTCTCTCCCCCTGTCCATCTCTGTCTGACCCTCAGTCTGCCTGCATGTTACATCCCAGCATGTTACATCCCCATCATGTTACATCCCCATCATGTTACATCCAGCATCAACAACTTTGTGTCTGCCTGGTGGTTTATTTTGGCTCTGGGGGCTGAGGGGGTCTTCTCAAGAGTATGCCCCGTCAGGCTTCCGTTCTTATCTTCTCTGAGAATGTGGTTGGGGGCAGAGGAATTAGTACCAAATGAACAATGTGGATATAGGTTGGTGATCTCTATGAGTAATTTGTAAATTAGGAACGTCAGTTTTGATTTCCAGTGGATGATGTTTCAAGCTACTAAAATAAAATCATTTTCTGTAGAAATCCAAACACTTTTCCCACTGAAGCACAGTCAACCATTAATATAAAATATTTTAAAGCAGTTTCATCCTATAAGACAAAAATTTAGACCAGGTCTCAACTAATGAAGTGTCTTGACCTTTGATTACATACTCTGTAGAGTATTATTATTACTTTATTGCCTTACTTGTTTCAAATACAGCATTATTTAAACAATACTGAAATTTGAGAAAATGAGGAAGGACAGCCATTCTTGAACACGTTTTTTTTTTTGCTTGTTGTTGTTTTTTTAAATAATTTCTCAGTTCCTTTCAGTCTACTTGTAATAGACTTCCTGTTACGTTATTGTGTTAGTGACCTGCTGAATTATATGACCAAAGTGGGGGTGCAAACATATGTTTCATTAAACCTACAAAATGAAGTCACAAGTTTGTGCAATAATTCTTCAAAAGTATTTCCCTAAGGACTTCAAGGTAGATTGAAAACTTTTGTTCTGACACTTAGTGCTCTTTGTCAACTCAACGCCTAATTACCTTCGTGATGCAAGTTTCCTTCCCCAATAGCGCTATGCCTTTGACCTCCAATCATCTACACAAATCTGCTTCTGGGCAGTTGCTTGTTTCATATTTCTCTAGCTGAAATAGTTCATCTCTCTCACTTTGTTTCTAAAAAAAAAAAAACAAATAATGATTGCTTTATTCTTATTTTCATTCCCCTTTTTTCTACAACGAATGTTCATTGTTTGTATTTAAACATATTTTTCACATTAAATATGAGTCATTGTTTGAGCCTCCATATCCATTTGAAGACCTGGTTCTATTACTGAGTAGAAGGTGAAATGTTGGCTAAAAGGTGCCCTTAGAGTGTGGAAAAGCTTCTGACGGGCTGAGAGGACCCAAACAGTCCCTCACCACATTGTTTGCGCTTACCTCTTCTCTCGTGTCTCTCAGAGACAACAAGCGAGCAGCAGTGGAGTTGCTCCATTCCATCTCCAAAGCTCTGAACATTTTCGGAATATTATTTAAATACTCTCTATATTCAAGAAAATCCAGGCCCAGCAGAAGAGAGAGATACTGAGTTTGTTCACCTCTTTTCTATCTATACAAAATAAGGATTACCACACATTTTGAGGGGTGTACGTGTGTGTGTGTGTGATGGAAGTTCTACCACTTGTGGTGAAAATGACCCAATATTCTGAAGTAGCATCTGGGAATAGGCAGGATAAAGTCCACTCTGATACTGATATGGTTGGCCCTACCCAACTCATGATAGAAGCCACTTTGTCTCTACTCAATAATCCCAAAATCAGTTATTTTAATTTTAATCATGAAGAAATCTTAGAATTCAGGGGGCTTTTGTTTGTTGGTTTGGTTGGTTGGTTTGGCTTGGTTGCTTTTCCTATACAGGTTTTCTAATTAGTTATACCTGTAGGCTAAGAGCTAGGATCAGAATCACTGTTCGTTGCCAAGAAGACACTAAACAAATCTGTTAGCTTCCCTCTATCTCAGTTTTATCAACTATAAATGAGGATGATGGTACTTAACCTTTCTCATAGCATTAGCAGAGAAATCTGTGAAAATCAGAAAAATGTCTGGCAAAAGGGACTAAGATAAAAGTTTCAAACTGGCAGTGTGTTAGCTTCCTAGGGCTATACATGTGTATATTTTCCAGTGGGATCACACACCACAACTAGAGCAATCTCTTGTTATCTGTACTCTCATTATAAGTGTGTTTGCTACAATGACTTTCAGACATTGAAGACTGTGAAGGAGTGAGCCCTGATGGAGAAAAGTGCTTACAGAGGGAACTGCATTTTAGAAGTCCTTGAGTTGAGGTCATGTCTCATTTCCCAAGGGAAAACCTTGTAGTAATTCCACAGACTTCCAGTGAAAACATTTAAATTGTACTGTAACAGTCCAGGCAAGAGGACAGACAGTGTGCTGCAGCTGTATTTCAGCTGTGCTTGAAGGAATAATAACAGTGACTTGGCATTATTTGAAGGAAATGTAACAGGAATAAGCCGTAACGAACCACCTGCTTTTACTGCCAGTGCTCCAGCCACACTGGCCTCCTTACTGTTCATGACAATACATGCTCTATCCTTAAGACTTGGAACATGTTTGTCATATAGTAGATGTCTTAGTCCATTCAGGTTGCTTTAACAAAAATACCATAGACTGCTTAAAAACAAATTTATCCTCACAGTTCTAGAGGCTGAGAAGTCTAGGATCAAAGCACTGGCCAGTTCAGTGTCTCATGAGAGTCCTTTTCTTGAATCATAGACAGTGGTCTTCTCACTGTGTCCTCTTAGTGCAGAAAGGGTGAGGGAGCTCTCTGGGGTATCGTTTACAAGGGCACTAATTCCATTCATGAGGACTCCACTCTTACGACCTAGTTGCCGCACAACAGCCCCGCCTCTAAATACCATCATTTTGGGTGCTAGTTTTCAACATAAGCATTTTGAAGGGATACCAACCTTTCATCTTTAGCTGTGTGTGTCCAATAATAATTGTCTAAATGATTTGAATAAATAAAATCTCTCACATGTGAGTGTGAGAACCTGGAGATTTTGGTAGCTGAAGTTAAGTGTGCCTTAACATAAATTTTGTCAGAGCAGAGAACTTGACCTGGAATTCCATACAGCCAAGGAGGCAGTGCTTGGGAGAAAGGATGACCTGAGAGCTCAGCAGTAGTAATCTGAGAGTCTGAACATCTGATGAGATTGAGAGGATACAGATAGAATCTATAAGAATTCAGCTGTGAAAGGACTAAATCACCAACTGATTATGGCAGGTTGATTGACCTAGGTAATGACTTCTTTGTATTCATGATACCGTCCCTCTTTGTCGGCCAGGAAGCTCCATAAATCAGACCTGCTGTTGCTGACCTGAGAGGAGGCTCTTGTGACATTGACACCCATATCATCGGGGAGTGGGATTATAAGAGCATTAGTTTGGCAACTGATTCATAGTGCAAAATCTATGGAGGAAAGTCCAGATAAATTTTTAAATTGCATTTGTCCCAAGAGTAAGACAAGTTTTTTGGGATCTTGAAAGTAGAATTCCAGAATATATGGTTTTTTCTTAAGCCAAGTATCATGACTCCATCAATAAAAATATCTTTTTTTTGGTAGATAAGAGCTAAATGAATCAAAATACAGAGTAATTTCTGTTTTTAAGTTATTATAAAAAATTTTGGTTATCATCTAGAAATACGGTTCTCAAACTTAATGGCTTATTGTAATTATAATAGGCGTCACTCGAGTCTGGCTGAATGGAGTTATGTAGGTGTGGACCTGGAATACACAAATGTTTTCTAAGCTTGAACTAATGCAAAAGAAGCTTGAAAAATTTTAATTTGGAGCAGTTTTCTGGAAGTAGCAAGTGATATTCTTGAATCCAAAGAGTTTCAAGTGTTCTGATTCCTGCTTTCTTGGGCTCAGTTAGGATTCTCTTAGACAATTTTGGTTGTTTTTGTATTTCTTTGCAAAGCTCCTTTTTCCCAGGGGTTTCTCAGTGAATCTGCTCTGACAGTTGGTGTAATGGCTTAACTGGAACTGTCCTCAACAAGCCTCTGAGATTACTATAGATCCTAACACTCAACTTCTTATTGTTGCCTGACTTCTTTCCTTGACTATTTGTTAATATCTCATTCCTTCAAGATTTCTTTCGCAGCTACCTTTGATCTTTTAGGGTAATCATTCATTCTGAGAAAATCGTTTATAGAATCTTCTTCTTACCTAAGTTACACAAGAGATGGACAATCATTCTTTTTGGTTAGATGTCTAAAACCTAGGATCCAAACAATTTTTGGATGTTGCTTACTTAATTGAGCTCCTTGTCCCTTTCACATTTTACAGGATTAGGAAGTTCCCCACACTTTCTCATCAAGAACAGTGATGCCAGAGTAGTCCATCTGGTGTGTCCGGCTGCAGGCTGGTACCTAGAACCCGAGGCAAGCTAGGGAGATCCCTAAGGACAGAATTTAAAGCCACACTCTGAAAATGCCAGAGCAGGTGGAAACAGCATGTTCTTCACTGAGTCTTTAGTTCTGCTTAACTGTGACCTCTTTGGTCCTCAACCCCAGACTCAACCAGAAGAAGGAAATGACTATTTCTATTGGCAGGTTAGTTTCTTTATTATTACATCTCATTGCCTTGAATGCTGTTTTAACAGCTGTGTTTCTTGTGTAATGTTGAATTTCTAATAGCACGGAAAATGATTGAGTCCCTGCACCAAACTTTTTAGGCAACCTCCTAATACTAAATTGAATTATTCTGTTCAAAGGCTTACTTGGACTAGGGTTGTTAGCATATCTTTGCTACTAAGTGTGAGGTGTGATATTAAATTCAAAATATTTTTTCTTGAGGTTGGGTTTCTTAGCAGAGTCTGATTTTAAATAATGAGTATAGTAATTGTTAACAGCAAATTGTTGACTGGCAGCACAGTGAAGTCGCAGCTTTCTGTTATCCCTACATAAGTTCCTCTTTTATTCATAATACTTATACAATGACACAATAAACAGTTAAATTTTATTAAAATCATTGAAATGATTGTTTTGTCTGTAAGATACGAGGGAGGTGATTTAATTATTTTGCTGGTTGATTTAAAAATGGTGAAGGGCATGCATAGCATGATCAGATGAGTACTAGGCCACCCCCTCTAGTGTAGACAGGGGCTACAGTAAGGAATTTAAGTGTTATCCAAAACTAAAAGAGAAATGGTGCTCTGCTTTAAGGCCAGCATGAACTAGATATCAGGCTCTTTTGAGAAACTGAGTATGTACTGACAGTGCTGCTTATCCTAATTGATGTCTCTCTTTTCCTTCTTGATAGAAATAATAATATGGATAATTTTGAGTATTATTTTAACTGTGTTCTGGTATTTCCATGGTTTTCTTCACTGCTGTGCAAGGAAGATCTAAACGTAAGTAGGCTGGGACAATGTGATGACTGTCATTTGAGTTTGTCTATTGTTGGGGCCTGGTGAAGTAAGGTGGTGACTTGGAAGAGTAAATGATTATCTAAAAGAGTTTTATATGTATTTAATAGAGACTGAAGGCTTTGAAAGCAGGAATATGAAGGGTCATTTCCTGGTAGCACTACTTTGGTTAGGAAACTTGGTTTTATTTTGGCTGACTTACTTAATATTCTCAATCTTTCTGTTGTAAAAAAGACGTTATTTGCCCAATACAATAGATTCCCACGTGGACTTTAAACTTCAGCCTCCCTTAGTCTGCCTTCAGTTAAGAATAATGTAAGGGCCCTTTCCCTTAATTCTACCACCCTGAGTATCCTGGTTCCCATAATGGAGCAGATGAGACATCCACCAGTGAAGTGTGGGACACCACTCAGTGCACTACAGCAAAAGACAGACAGACTATCACAAGAAGTTAAGGAGAAAGAAACCCAAAGTGTAGATGCAACCCCCTTTCAAATAAGGGGATAACTTAGAGATAATTTAAACTTTCTCAAACGTTCTTCTGAAGAAAACTTTCCCCAGTGTTAATTTAGGTGAGTACCTGATTAAATAAAGTTAAAATTTCCTACTTTAAAAGTAATCCCACTGCTGGGCATACACACCGAGGAAGCCAGAATAGAAAGAGACATGTGCACCCCAATGTTCATCGCAGCACTGTTTATAATAGCCAGGACATGGAAGCAACCTAGATGTCCATCAGCAGATGAATGGATAAGAAAGCTGTGGTACATATACACAATGGAGTATTACTCAGCCATTAAAAAGAATACATTTGAATCAGTTCTAATGAGGTGGATGAAACTGGAGCCTATTATACAGAGTGAAGTCAGCCAGAAAGAAAAACACAAATACAGTATACTAACGCGTATATATGAAATTTAGAAAGATGGTAACGATAACCCTGTATGCAAGACAGCAAAAGAGACACAGATGTATAGAACAGTCTTTTAGACTCTGTGGGAGAGGGAGAAGGTGGGATGATTTGGGAGAATGGCATTGAAACATGTATAATATCATATAAGAAACGAATCAACAGGTTTGATGCATGATACTGGATGCTTGAGGCTAGTGCACTGAGATGACTCAGAGGGATGGTACGGGGAGGGAGAGGGGAGGGAGGTTCAGGATGGGGAACACGTGTATACCTGTGGTGATTCATGCTGATGTATGGCAAAACCAGTACAATATTGTAAAGTAACCTCCAATTAAAATAAATTTATATAAAAAATAATAAATAAGTAATCATTAAAAATAAATAAAAGTAATCAGAGATATGAAATACAATATGAATTATGAATCTCTAAAAGCATTTAATTTTGTGAATAAATACTTCAGAAAATACTAAGTTAAAAATATATAAATGCCCATATTTTAAAAGTAAATATATAATGTGAAAAAATACTTAAGATGGAATGAATTAGTTTTCTTTTTATATCCATGGATAATATTTATTTTCCATGTATTTCTGATCCTCCCAGTTAGACATTATAAAGAGTGTATAGTACTCTGAAAAAAAGTTTAGAAAAACCAGTCTGATAATTTTCTTCCCTGGTAATACTTTCTATGCATATCAATCAGACAAAAGGTGAGGATCCCTCTTTAAGGAGAATTGTAACAGGAGCCCCCAGATGGTAAGAATCCTAACAGTTTCTTATTCTAGCAAAATTCCTGGAGCATATGAGGCACTTGGTTTATGTTACAGTGAATTACATGTTGAGCCCAATCATTCATTTTCCATGTGGAGAAGCTGAGGTCTAAAGACATTCACTGATGAATTTAGTCCTGTTAACAGACCTGAGACTGGGATTCTGAACACCCAGCTTCCAGCGTTGCAGTCCTTTAACTCTGCCATGATGTCTATCTCAAGCAAGGACAATTTTGAGTTGAAATACAATGTTAATATTTGTGTTCAACGCCAGCTGCCAATTGGGACTGTTCTTCTTTCCATGATCTAAGTAAATCTATGTCCAAAATGCTGCTGCATTTTCCTAGTTTCAGTTCCTCCTAAATCTACCTGCTATAGACCTATACATTTCACAGTGCTGACTTTGTGCAGAGTGACAACTAGAAAACAGGTGAAGTCTTCCTCAGCAGTCACCCAGGAGGACATGACTTGGCACTGCCACTCATCACCCACTGGGGATTTCAATATTTAATTTGTCCAATTTGGCTGAGTAGTTCATAGTAAGCAAAACTTAATAGAATAGTGATAGGGTAAAGATCAATGCAGTTTCTCTATCACACTTCTATAGGGAGGAAAAATGTTCTGCAATAAAATGACTCAAAACTCTTTAATCTGGGATTGATCCTTTTTTATCCAAGGCATAGTTTCTGTTACATCTTTCTGAAGTTTGATTTCCAGGTAGTTTGGAGCAAACCTCTCTGGCATTGCCCAAGTTCTTTCTTTTCAATTTTGGAAAACATGAACATTTTCCATGGCGTGGGCTTGCCTGGCCTCAAGGATGAATGTGCTTGGAGAGCACCAGTTGGATTAGAGCATTTATTCTTCCCTCCTCAAGACTCTTCTTTTATCTAACACATCTCCAAAATTGTCCAACCTTTGTTACTTTGGAATTGACACTTGGAAAGTTTCTTTATTCCCGATTTTTCTCTGCATTTTTCCATATGGCCTTCATATTTTATTCAGAAGCTTTGTTTTCATAGTCTAGCTCATAAAAACCATATTGAACAATTTTTAAAGTACTTTCCCCCTCCCTTCCTCCCTCCTTTGCTTCCTTCCTTACTTCCTCTCACCTTCTCTCATCCACAACCAAGTTGGTATGAAAAAGCCAATTTTCCCTTTAATCACATATTCAATTGAATGCACATCACATGTAGTTTATCATCTAATCATCTCTTTGCCATGGACAATGTTACCATTTTGATACCTAGATTCACAATCTTATAAATTATAAGACATAATCAAAATAAATTTTTCTGTGGAACTTACTGAGACCACTTCCAGGAATTCGGAGTATGCTTCCCTTTGCTAATTGTAGTAGCAGAGAGCTAGTAATTACTCATGCTTGTGTGCTAAGATTTTTTCCTGTCTCTTCATTCTCTGTGTCTTCTGAATTTCTATGTTCTACTTGAAACATCTTCATCACAGTTGACCTTGTTCTGAAAATCTATAATTCCCATCTTTTTACTCATCAACCTCTCTGATATGCTTATTTTTAACTAGAGTAAAATTACAGAGGTTTCAGTACATTGAGTTTCTACCACGATTTGGCTATCTGAAACAGCAAATTTTGGCAGAATATTTTTGTCATAGTCTTTGGCCTCTCTTTTTTCACATTGCATAGTCTTATTACCAATAACAGTTTATATGTCTGACCCTGGTGGGAATATGACTCAAACTTCTGGATACTTTCTGATCTCTCCATTCAAATCCTGTCTCTCAGTTGTTGAAAAATATGGATTCTTTTCCTTTCTCTTAAAATTATCTTTGCTGTTTTTTGTGCTAGAAGTATATGAAAGTTAAAGTCTCCTGGGGATTAGAGTTGATAATGTCAGGTTTCCATCAGTGCAATAATAAATTCCACTTGAACGGACCATCATATAGTTGATTTATCGGAACAGTGGAGACCTCTAGTGTGGTCAAAACTTCATCCACATTGATTCCAGTTTGTAATACAGGTTTCTCATGATGTACTCTGCATATAAGTTAAATAAGCAGGGTGACAATATACAGCCTTGACGTACTCCTTTTCCTATTTGGAACTAGCCTGTTGTTCCATGTCCAGTTCTAACCGTTGCTTCCTGACCTGCATACAGATTTCTCAAGAGGCAGGTTAGGTGGTCTGGTATTCCCATCTCTTTCAGAATTTTCCACAGTTTATTGTGATCCACACAGTCAAAGGCTTTGGCATAGTCAATAAAGCAAAAATAGATGTTTTTCTGGAACTCTCTTGCTTTTTCAATGATCCAGCGGATGTTGGCAATTTGATCTCTGGTTCCTCTGCCTTTTCTAAAACCAGCTTGAACATCAGGGAGTTCACGGTTCACGTATTGCTGAAGCCTGGCTTGGAGAATTTTGAGCATTACTTTACTAGCGTGTGAGATGAGTGCAA
>SJYX01020302.1:92291-105345 GCA_006410675.1 Oreotragus oreotragus
TTAGAAAAGACTCTGATGCTGGGAGGGATTGGGGGCAGGAGGAGAAGGGGACGACCGAGGATGAGATGGCTGGATGGCATCACAGACTCGATGGACGTGAGTCTGAGTGAACTCCGGGAGATGGTGATGGACAGGGAGGCCTGGCGTGCTGCGATTCATGGAGTCGCAAAGAGTTGGACACGACTGAGCGACTGAACTGAACTGAATGATAAAAGGAAAATCTGAAGTCCAGAAACAGAAAAAAGATGCATCATTCTTATTCTGTAATAAGAATTACAGCAGACTTGTCAGTGGAAAAAAATGCATGTCAGAGGAGAGTAAGGGTAACTTCTTTTAAGTATTAAAAAAATTTTTTTAAGCTGTCAGTCTACAGTCTACCCACCAGAAATAAATTTCATACGCAAATGTAAAATACTTACTCATCCCTGCAAAAGGTTAAAGAATTAATTGCCAACAGAGCCTCACTGCAAATGTCAAAGGAAAGCCTGTAATCTCAAGGAAATAGAGCATGTGGAAATCTGAATTTGTACAAGAAATGAAATTCATTGAAAATCAATCTAGAACAAATACAGGACTTTTTTCCCCTTACAATTTAAATCTCTTCAGGAGATAATTGACTATTTAAAGCTAAAAAAATGGCATATTTGTAGTTTTATGACGTAGACAGAAATGAGTGATAAGAATAGTACTTACACAAGAATGAGGTAAATGGAAGTGTACTATTACATGATCCTCAAAGTGCCATGAAGTTTAATATTGCTTGAAGGTGGTCTATATTTAAAGATGTATGCTATAAACAGTTATCTAAGAATTCATCATAATGTAAAGCAAAATTATAACATAGTTCAGTTCAGTTCAGTCACTCAGTCGTGTCCAACTCTTTGTGACCCCATGAACCGCAGCACGCCAGGCCTCCCTGTCCATCACCAACTCCCGGAGTCCACCCAAACCTATGTCCATCAAGTCAGTGATGCCATCCAACCATCTCATCTTCTGTCGTCCCCTTCTCCTCCTGCCCTCAGTCTTTCCCAGCATCAGGGTCTTTTCAAATGAGTTAGCTCTTTGCATCAGGTGGCCAAAGTATTGGAGTTTCAGCTTCAGCATCATTCCTTCTAATGAACACCCAGGACTGATCTCCTTTAGGATGGACTGGTTAGATCTCCTTGCAGTCCAAGGAAGGGACTCTCAAGAATCTTCTTCAACACCACAGTTCAAAAGCATAAATTCTTTGTAAATTCAACTCTCACATCTATATATGACCACTGGAAAAACCACAGCCTTGACTAGACGGACATTTGTTGACAAACTGATGTCTCTGCTTTTTAATATGCTGTCTAGATTGATTATAACTTTGCTTCCAAGGAGTAAGCGTCTTTTAATTTCATGGCTGTAATCACCATCTGCAGTGATTTTTGGAGCCCAGAAAAATAAAGTCAGCCACTGTTTCCCCATCTATTTGCCATGAAGTGATGGGACCAGGGTAAACATGATTAAAAGTAGTCTAATAGGAAAAAGAATACAAAGAGATAAACAAGTTCAAAACAAATAGAAAGGTGTTCCACACAAGCATATCAATAGTAACATCACACATAAATGGTCCAAAGTGAAGTGAAAGTTGCTCTGTCATGTCCAACTCTTTGTTACCCCATGGACTATAAAAAGTCCATGGAATTCTCCAGGCCAAAATACTGGAGTGGGTAGCCTTTCCCTTCTCCAGGGGATCTTCTCAACCCAGGGATCAAACCCAGGTCTCCCACATTGCAGGCAGATTCTTTACCAGCTGAGCCACAGCAAAGCCAGAGACCCAACTAAATGTCAGACTGTCAAATTAGATTAAAAAAACAAGACACAACAATATGCTGTCTATAAGAAACCCAATAAAAATGCAAATGTGGCTGAAAAGTAAAGATAGAAAATAATGCATAGCGTGCAAATGCTAATCCAGAGAAATGGAAAGTGGCTATATCAATAGCAATCAAATTAGATTTCAGAGTATAGAATCTATGTACAGGGATGGAGGACCATGTAGAAGTGATAAAGGGTCAATTTTACAAGAAGATAAGACAATTCTAATTCTTCGTACACCAAATAGCAAAGTTTCAAAATACATGAAGCAAAAAAACCTATAGGTCTGTGAGAAGAAAGTAGACATCTACAGCATATACTCAGGAATGTCAATAACAGTATCTCGGTAACTGACAGAAAAAGTAGAAAGAAAACCATTAAGGACACAGAAGACTTAAACATGACTCTCAGCCGACTTCACCTAATTGGCAGTTACAGGACATGTCACCACACAGCAGCAGAAGAGCACAAACATAACGTTTGTCAAGTGCCTAGAGACCATTTTCCAAGTATCTACTTTATGTGTCATAAAATTAAGAAAGATTTCAGCAAAATATAAGGTATGTACCTTATTCATATCCTTGTTAGCATCAAACTACTGTGGGAAAAAAAATCGTTATTGTGGGATCCTTAATGGAATCCTGGAAGGAAAAGGGATTTTTGTGGCTGCTGCTGCTGCTGCTAAGTCACTTCAGTCATGTCCGACTCTGTGTGACCCCATAGACGGCAGCCCACCAGGCTCCCCCATCCCTGGGATTCTCCAGGCAAGAATACTGGAGTGGGTTGCCATTTCCTTCTCCAATGCATGAAAGAGAAAAGTGAAAGTGAAGTCGCTCAGTCTGTCCGACTGTTAGTGACCTCATGGACTGCAGCCCACCAAGCTACTCCGTCCATTGGATTTTCCAGGCAAGAGTCCTGGGGTGGGGTGCCATTGCCTTCCCCGACTTTTGTGGCAAAACTGATGAAAAACAAACGAAAGTTTTAGTTTAGTTAGTAATATTGTTACCAACGTTAATTTCCTTGTTAGGATCATTGTACTATAGTATTAAGATGTTAACATTAGGGGAGGCTGGGTGAAGAGTATATGGAAACTCTCCACTATTTTTGCAACTTTACGGTAGGTCAAAATAAGGTTTTTTAAAATGTAAGTCAGGTTTTGCCTATTAGCTTTTGTGAACTGCTGCCATAGTTAGGTAGTAAGAAAGACTTAGGTTATAGACCTAGATTATCCCTTATTACCTATGTAACTCTGGGTAAGTTGCTCAAGTCCTCTGAACCTTTGTTATTTTAATTTGTAAAACAGATGTTGATACCTTAATTATAAAATTGTTACGAGAATTAGGTATGTAGGTTATGGGCCAAGTACAACGCCTGGCACACAGGAGGCAGCTGCAGACTGTTTTTCTTCCCACTGCTCAGCTGAGTTGACCTGTGTGCTATGCCCCTAACTCTTTTGGAGCCCATAGTCCAGACAGAAAAACATTCTGATCATTTCAGCTTTACTGTACCTGATTTCCTATCCGAGGACACTCCTCAGTCTCCCTTGTCCTGGTTGTGATGCAGCATTAATGATTCTCATAAGCAGGCAAAGAGAGTAACAGAAAAGATGACAATACACTCTACAATACAGTGAACTCCTTGAGAAGAGGATTCATGTTTTCACTTCCCTAGATTCACCACCCAGACCTGGGTACAGGGCTTTTCACCATTATACTGAAGTTGGTGGGAAGTAAGAAAGGAAGGGAAGTCGGACCACACCCCCAGTGAATGAGGCTGTGGCCAGTGGCTTTTTGTTTTGTTTGGCTTTCCATTGAAGGAGGATCTGTGTCCCCTACATCCTGGGCTGCTGCAGCCTTTTCCCTTCTTTTTCACCCCTAGTGGTTCCGTGCCAGGCAAAGGGCCAGCAGAAGGGTGATGCTAAGAGTTGATTTGTCTGCTTACAGTCATATGGTAATGGGAAATTTTATCAGGAGTTCGGTCATTTTCCTTTCTTTTCCTCTAGGCTTCAGCATGGTTTGGGAGACCTTCTGGCTTCCATCCTGTTAATCATGCAGCTTTCAGTCTGCAAGCTTGAGATGAGGGATCCCACCACTGGATCTTTAGCTGTTCTGATACAGGCTTGCTGGTGGTATCTTCTGCAAGCACCACACCCATGCTGCCTTCTGGGGAGAGACTGATACCTCCTGCCGACATGCTGAATTGCCCTCTGAGGACAAGGAGGTGCTCACAGGCCTTGCTACCTCATAGGTGGGTACATGTTGGAAGCACCTGCCCTGGCCATGCTGGCTCTGCTTCCTCCTGGATTCATGAAGGCTGCTCCTGCCAGTGCTGGGTTGATCTGCCCCGAGTGTGAAGACTTGGTGGATGCCATGTCAGCACCTGCCGCGGCTGCTGTCACTGCTGCCTCCCCTGCCCCTGCTGCCATCCTTCTGCCAAGTATTGCAGGTTGTGTGATGGCAAGAGTACGTGCTCCCGTAAGACTGCTAGGAGGATTCCTCGTTCCCCATTAAGCATAACCAGAAGAGATGACTTTAAATAGCTCAGAGATGATGTGGAGTCAACCTGATGCTGACCTGATCTTGATGTTCTTCTCTATAGATATTCATAACCTGTGCTGAGGGGGAAGAAACAAATAGAGAAGGAAATGAGTGAAAGACCTCTCCCTCTCCCTTGAATAACTCAAGGGCTTATAATCAGAAGAATTTTTGATGTCAAGTCCAATCTCTTTAACACCCTGTCATATGGTAGTGATGTTTTGCTTGAGCAGTTCAAGAGTTAAAAAGAGCACAAGTGACTGTCCTCACACCGCTTTATGTTTGTGCACTTTTTGTTTGTTCAGCTGCAGAATAGATTCCAAAGGCAGTGCATGTTTTCACCTGAGCCTCACAGCACCAGCTGCTTTGTAGCAGCAAAGCACCATGGCTCCGTTTTCTGCCGAATCTTAGGTAGACTCTTCTTGCCCTCTGCTTCTGCTGTTGCTACTGCTGCTAAGTCGCTTCAGTCGTGTCCAACTCTGTGCGACCCCATAGATGGCAGCCCACCAGGCTCCTCTGTCCATGGGGTTTTCCAGGCAAGAGTACTGGAGTGGGGCGCCGTTGCCTTCTCTAGTCCTCTGCCTCAAAGGCAGCTAAATCCACTCTGTCCCAGCTGGGATGGCCTGAGCACTGCTAGAGCTCTTCCCCGATAGTCTCAGGAGGTTGTTCCAATAAATGGAAAGATCTCCAGCACTTAAAGAGCAACATACCTGAAGGTAAAAAGAGCAGCTGGTGGCAACTTGCAGATGGAGACGTTGCCTGTGAATTGATTGCCTGTGGAGATCCATGCCTGTGGGTTGATATCTTAAGTTCAAACAGGGCTATTAACCCTTGGCCTAGCCATATTCTACTTGCTCTGTTCAATGAGGGACCAAGTCTTGTGCATTCTACTTCACCTCTCACATCCACCTCTTTTTCTTGACAGGCCAAGCCCTAATTTGGATTAAGTACATTAAGTACATCACTGATCTCATCAGTCGCTCAGTCATGTCCGACTCTTTGTGATCTCATGGACTGTAGCCCACCAGGCTCCTCTGTCCATAGAATGGCTCCCTGCCATCTGCTAAAATAAGTACATGCAAATCCCTCCCTCCGTCCCTCCCTCTGGCATGCAAGGCACATTGAACATCCCCAATCACCCTGTCTGGTGTTACTTTCCACGTCCCCCTTATACTCTCAGTCGAAGGTCTCTTCCTCCACAAGGGCTTGGTGAACCTCTGGGGCCATGTCATATCTCTCCTTCCTTTGAATCCATGCCAATTTTGGGAGCCCTGCCACAGAGACACCTAAAAGCTTCAGTTCCACATTGGAGTGTATTTTTTGCATCACTGTCTTGGTTGTGCTCTGTGATTCTTAAAGGGAGGGAATGCCTAGAGTCACCTGGTCAGCTCTAAGGTCTTTGTAGGCTTGAGCCATTTGAACCATGTAATGCAGCAACATAGATTTGTTGCTTAAGGCTATCTTTTGTGGAGACAGCTGAAAAGACTCATTATCTCTTGTCCTAGTTTCCGTATCAACCTCATAAGGATCTGTTTCCCCAGCACCTACAAGCACAGTGTCTGGTAAATGCGGTGAACCCATACACAGTGCCCTTTGAGACAAAGAGGCCGTCTAGGCAGACCTAGCCCCTCAGTCTGGCTAGTAGATTCTGGGCTGAAGCAGCCAGCAGCGTGATGATCACACAGCTTGGTGAAAGAAACACAGCCTGGATTGTGTACTCTCGCCCTCACCTCTGAGCCAGGTGAGCCAGGTGCCCTGGTGCCACGAGCTACCTGCCGAACTGTGTGGGACAGCCTTACCGACTCTCAAACCTCAGCCTTGAATTCCCCCACCCTTTCCTACCCCCGGGCCTACTCAAGTTCCCTTGCTCATCAATCTGAGCAGCTTGGCTTTCCTTGTAGGCCAGAGGTCAGCCAACCATGGGCTGTATTCAACCCGCTACTTATTTTGGGAATAAAGTTTTACTGGAAAACAACTTTCTTTTACACGTTTTCTATGGCTGTTTCTGTACCACTGTGGCAGAGTTGAGTGACTGTAACAGAGACCATATGGCTTCACAAGACTAAAATGTTATCTTGCCTTTTACAGAAAAAGTTTGCCTACCATGTCCTAAACCTCTGTGTGTCTGGAACTTAGTTCACCCGAAGCACCTCCAACTCTCATGTATTTTATATTATTACTGAGAGACTACTTGTAGTTGGTCTCTGCTCTAACAACCTGAGCAAGGGCATGTGTTCCTTAGGGCTTCCAGGGCTCGCCTCCCTGGTGTGAGATCCATCTTCGTTCCTTAGTAGCCTGTAGCCTTGGGAACCTCACTTTACTCAGGCATGAGATGGAGATGGTAGAAGATGTGCAATGTATGAGTTAATACACTCAGTTCCAGCAGGGACAGATCCAGTAGGATGTTAAGCAAATAGGAGTGGATTTCAGCACCTTCCTTTGTAAGAAGTGCATGGAGAATTTGGCGTTGGGTATCCCAAGTGTGTATGGATCTTCTCCACAGGCAAAGAAAGGTGGGACTTGCTGTTTCAGCTCTTCCCTGTCTGGATCTAGTTCCATTACTGCCACATTTTGGACTCACCACCTTGGGGCTCCCACGTGCTTTCCTATGCACACACCTCATGCTAAACCCCTTTTAGCCTCAAACCCCTAGAGGGTAGGACGGCCCAGAGCAACTGAGGATGGGACGGGGTCAGTGATTGTTGACACTAACAACCTGAGCAAGGGCATGTGTTCCTTAGGGCTTCCAGGGCTCGCCTCCCTGGTGTGAGATCCATCTTCGTTCCTTAGTAGCCTGTAGCCTTGGGAACCTCACTTTACTCAGGCATGAGATGGAGATGGTAGAAGATGTGCAATGTATGAGTTAATACACTCAGTTCCAGCAGGGACAGATCCAGTAGGATGTTAAGCAAATAGGAGTGGATTTCAGCACCTTCCTTTGTAAGAAGTGCATGGAGAATTTGGCGTTGGGTATCCCAAGTGTGTATGGATCTTCTCCACAGGCAAAGAAAGGTGGGACTTGCTGTTTCAGCTCTTCCCTGTCTGGATCTAGTTCCATTACTGCCACATTTTGGACTCACCACCTTGGGGCTCCCACGTGCTTTCCTATGCACACACCTCATGCTAAACCCCTTTTAGCCTCAAACCCCTAGAGGGTAGGACGGCCCAGAGCAACTGAGGATGGGACGGGGTCAGTGATTGTTGACTGCTTAACCTATCGTAGCAGAGATGGTTGAGTCCGTGGACGCAGATTGGCCCCCACGCAGGGTGTGGAACCATGGTGGGCAGTCTGGAGGGCCATCCTCTAGCCTGATGCACCAGTTCCCTGCAGCCTCTGCTGTGTGCTGAAACATGAGCAGCCGACAGCAATACTGCAACTGTTTGGCTCTCAGAAGCCTCCACCTCAGCCTAAGCCACTGCGCCTGGCCGCTTTTAATCCCCTCTTGTCCACTGTGAACTGTCACCTTCTCACACCCACGTGTCCTTGGCCCCCAACAACCTCCCTCCCCCAAAACAGTGCTGCCCTGCTATAGACCCTGTGACCCTCTGGCGGGATATGGGAGCCTAAGTCTAGTCTTCCAAGGTTGTGGAAGGAGGGAGATTACTGAACTCAAAAGGTGTGCTGCATTCAACATTTGGATCCACCGCAAGGAGCAGGCTTATTGCCAGCCACAGGTCAGTGGACCTCAGGAAGTGAACACAGATCTGGGGGCCTCAGGAAGAATACCACGGGGCCATGGGTCAGGAAGCAAAAGTTGTGCAAGATTGCTAGAAATTACCACATAGACTGGAAGATGTGCTGAGGATGGAGTCAGTAGGCATCAAGCCACAGAAGGCATTTTAAGGCCAGAGGGTACCAGAGGAGTTTATAGCAAGGCTGTGACAAATGACATTTAGGTTTTAGGAAAAGGGTTCCAGTAGCTTTTTGAAAAATGGCTTTTAAGAGGAACGTCTGTGGAATCTGACCAGTTATTGATATGAGGCTCCACAACAGTCTAGGCAAGATACAGNGCATTTTAAGGCCAGAGGGTACCAGAGGAGTTTATAGCAAGGCTGTGACAAATGACATTTAGGTTTTAGGAAAAGGGTTCCAGTAGCTTTTTGAAAAATGGCTTTTAAGAGGAACGTCTGTGGAATCTGACCCGTTATTGATATGAGGCTCCACAACAGTCTAGGCAAGATACAGTGGCCTGATTTAATACAGTAAGTGTTGAGAGAAAATAAGAGGTACCAAATTCAAGAATCATAAAGAGATTAAATCAGCAAGACATAGTGATGAATTAGGTCGGGTGGTGAGAGCATGGATCTTGGGGCTTAGAAGAAAGTGGGGACTAAAGAGGACCTTTCTTCTCTGGTACAGGAGGAAAAGATGGTTTGGGCAGAAATGATTTGGAGAAGCCAGGAGAAGACATTTGCCTAATGCCCTCCATTTGCTCTAGACCCAAGAATTCTTTCTAATTTATTTTTAATTGGGGAATAACTATTTTGCAGTATTGTGCTGGCTTCTTCCATACAACAATGTGAATCAGCCATGACTATTCATATGTCCCCTCCCTGCTGAACTTCCTCCCACCCCAGGCCCACCCTACCCCTCCAGGCTGTCACAGAGTGGTGCCGAGTTGAACTCTCTGTGTTATACAGTAACTTCCTATCGCTATCTCTCCTACATATGGTGACGTAGCTGTTTCAGTGCTATTCTCTCAGTTTGTGCCACCCTCTCCTTCCCTCACTGTGTCCAAAGTCTGTTCTCTATGGTTGCATCTCTATTCCTGCCCTGCAGATAGGTTCATCTGTACCTTGTTCCATAATTCCAAATATAAGCATTAATACATGACACTTGTTTTTCTCTTCTGACTCACTTCACCCTGTATAATAGGCTCTAGGTTCATCCACCTCACTAGAATTGACCGAAATGCATTCCTTTTATCGCTGTATAATATTCCTTTGTATATATGTACCACAACTTCTTTATCCATTCATCTGTCGATGAACATCTACATTGCTTCCATGTGCTAGCTCTTGTAAATATTGCTGCAGTGAACATTCGGGGGGTACATGTTAGACCCAAGAATTCTTAACCTGAGGTCCATAAGGCCCTTGGCAGTCTATGAATGGAATTCAAGGAGTCCATAAAGTTGGTGGGGAACATTTACATTTTTATCTTCTCTTTTTGGTATAAGTGTAAATTATTTATTTTAAAAAGCACTTACATAATGCTTAGTATATTCTAGTTACTGTTCTGTATCCTTGAGCACATTCTTTAATCTTCATAACAAATATGTTAGTAACTGCTGCTGTCTCTTTTTTACATTAGAGGAAAGCGTGTTATTCGTTTATTGCTACATAGCAAATTATTCAAAAACATACCGACTTTGGACAACACACATTTACCATCTCACAGTTTTAGGGCTGAGGAATTTGGGCATGCCCTCAGCCTCTCACAGGGCTGCAGTCAAGGCGTTAGCCGTTCCCAGGACTCGTCTGAAGACTTGACTGGGAAGGAATCTGCTGCCAAGCTCACATAAGCTGTTGTTGAATCCAGTCCCTCTAGGGCTGTTGTGTTGTGGGCCTCTGTTCCTTGCTGGCTGTTGGCTGGTTGCCACTCTCATTTACTTGTGGGCCTCTTCAGCATGTCAGCTTGCTCCATCGAACTCAGAAAAACAGCAAGTTTGCCAGCAATATAGAAGCCATAAATTCTGGAATCTAGTGGAAGTATTATCTCCTTATCATTGCTTCTGTTGGTTAGACACAAGTTACTCGAAAGGATGGGATTATGTAAGATTGTGACTAGAAGGAGGCAGCAGCGATCACTGGGGGCTGCTTTAGAACCTATCTCCTGTAGGAACAAGGCCCAGAGGGAACAGTTGCTTATCCAAGACTGCACAGGGAAGGGGCAGCCAGGATTCCAAACTGAACAAGGCAACTCCAGACTGTGTTCCCACTGAACGGCGCTCCTTCCTATGATGTAAATTGGATGGACCAGTGTGTGTGTTGAATTTTCTATGAAGTCACACTGGAAATTGTGGATAAATGTTTCCTGAGAGGAGGACAGAATGGATAGGATATTAACTATCAGGTATGTAATCTGCAACTATTTCCTCCTAGTCAGTGGTTGCCTTTTCATTTTGCTGATGGTTTCCTTTTCTGTGCAGAAGCTTTTTAGTTTGATGTAGCTCCACTTGTTTATTTTTGCTTTTCTTCCATTCGCTTTGGCTGTCAAATCCAAAAAATCTTTGCCAAGACCAGTGTCAAGGAGCTTCCTGTCTGTGTTCTCTCCTAAGAGTTTTATGGTTTCGGGTTTTACATTGAAATCTTTCATCCATTTGGAGTTAATTTTTGTTCATGGTGTAAGATAGTGGTCCAGCTTCACTCTTTTGTGTGGGGCTGTCCAGTTCTGCCAACGGTATTTACTGAAGAGACTGTCCTTTCCCCTTCTTTACCACTAGGGCTGCCCAGGTGGCGCTAGTGGTAAAGAACCTGCCTGCCAGTGCAGGAGATGTATGAGACGTGGGTTTGATCCCTGGGTCGGGAAGACCCCCTGTAGAAGGGTATGGCAACCCACTCCAATATTCTTGCCTGGAGAATCCAATGGACAGAGGAGCCTGGTGGACTACAGTCCATGGAGCCACAAAGAGTCAGACATGACTGAAGCAACTTAGCACACATGCACGTCCTTTCCCCACTGTGTATTCTTGCCTCTCTTGACGTAAATTAATTCACCTTACACGTGTGGTTTATTTTCTAGGCTCGCTTCTCTGCTCCATTGATCTGTGTCTACTTTTATGCCAGTACTGTACTACTCTGATTATTGTAGCTTTGTAATACAGGGATCATGTTGCCACCAGCTTTATTGTTCCTTCTCAAGATTGCTTTGGCTATTCTGGGTCTTTCATGGTTCCATACATGGGGAAATGAGGCTCCTTGGTGAGGCAGGTGGTCAGTGAACAGGAGAGCCAGATCTGGAACCTGTCACCCTGGTGCAAAGCTCTGGCCTTCCATTCAGGGCTCTGGCAGAAGCTGGATAGACTGTGTGAAATAAGACCTGAACTCCTTGCTGTGCCCTCATTCCTCAGCCCTCCCTGGAGATCTCCTTAAAAGTTGTCTGGTATGTAGCAGCAGAGAGAGGGGCAGGGGAAATACAGGAGTGAAGAAGGGATAGAGATCCAAGAGGGGTGCATGGAGAAAAAATGGAGCAGATGGGAAAACAGAGGAGACCTAACAGGGTGAATTGGGAGGGTAGGAGGAGTGCAAGAAACCGTATCTCAGGTCTGAACAGCATTGCTCAAAGCCCTACACGTGACATCCAGTGGAACCCGCTATCTCTAAAGCTGACTTTAGTCTGAGCAACTGTAACTTCAGTCTGTCCAGCCAAGTGGGTTGTAGAGAGTTGTGTAAAGTTTCCGTCAGTTTATCAGCAGTATCTTTGTCAAGCTGCTTCTTTTTTTAAAAATTCACATTTGGTTTATACATGACAGTCATTGTGCCCTGTCTTCAACATTGAGTACATCCAACTCATCTATACCTACAGCCCTCACAGTGAGGTTACCCGAGTCAAGCCGTAGGGACACATTCCAATCTAAGCCATAAAAAGCCTAATTTATGTTAAATCAGGATAAGCCAGTGCTCTAGAGAAAACACATAAACTGCTGAGTCCTCTTCCTGTCCCACGTTGGTCATCCTGGTACCTTGTAGGAGCCTTGTTTCCAGCTGTTAAGGTTATGCGTTCTCCCACACTGGGGCCAAGATGAGTCCACTCCCACTACAGGAATTTCCAGATGGGACAGAGAATGACATTAGCTGCCTCAACAACTGACTTGGTTGGGGTTAGAAGCAGGGACTCAAACACCATGGAAACTCAGAGTCACAGAACCAGCACACTTAAGCTAGGCAACAGAGTTCACCTGATAGAATGCCTTGCTTTTGCTTCAGGACATAAGGACATCTTTTCCTGATCAAGGGTGTATTTTATCTCCTTTATAATACTGATTTAGTGAAAATAAGTGCATTGTCCCACAGCACAAAAATACGCCATTATTCAATGGTTGCTGCTATTTAAGCTGAAACAGTTATTATATATTCCTAGTAAACTGAACTTTTTACAGTTCTAAAGTGTCTTTTCATAAGTCTCAGTTCAGTCACTCAGTCATGTCCAACTCTTTGCGACCCCATGAATCACAGCACACCAGGCCTCCCTGTCCATCACCAACTCCTGGAGTTCACTCAAACTCATGTCCATCGAGTGGGTGATGCCATCCAGCCATCTCATCCTCTGTCGTCCCCTTCTCCTCCTGCCCCCAATCCCTCCCAGCATCAAAGTCTTTTCCAATGAGTCAACTCTTCACATGAGGTGGCCAAAGTATTGGAGTTTCAGCTTCAGCATCAGTCCTTCTAATGAACACACACGACTGATTTCCTTTAGGATGGACTGGTTGGATCTCCTTGCAGTCCAAGGGGACTCTCAAGAGTCTTCTCCAAAACCACAGTTCAAAAGCATCAATTCTTCGGCGCTCAGCTTTCTTCACAGTCCAACTTTCACATCCATACACGACCACTGGAAAAACCATAGCCTTGACTAGACAGACCTTAGTCGGCAAAGTAATGTCTCTGCTTTTGAATATACTATCTAGGTTGGTCATAATTTTTCTTCCAAGGAGTAAGCATCTTTTAATTTCATG
>SJYX01020302.1:118637-185530 GCA_006410675.1 Oreotragus oreotragus
CTGGCCACCTCATGCGAAGGGTTGACTCATTGGAAAAGACTTTGATGCTGGGAGGGATTGGAGGCAGGAGAAGAAGGGGACGACTGAGGATGAGATGGCTGGATGGCATCACTGACTCGATGGACGTGAATCTGATTGAACTCCGGGAGCTGGTGATGGACAGGGAGGCCTGGCGTGCTGCGATTCATGGGGTCGCAAAGAGTCGGACACGACTGAGACTGAACTGAACTGATATGTATACCTATGGCTGATTCATGTTGAGGTTTGACAGAAAACAAAATTTGTAAAGCAGTTATCCTTCAATTAAAAAAAATTAAGTTTAAAAATTAAAGAATACCCTTTGATGCAGCATTTCCTTTCTAAGAAAATTGTTGCAGAGAAATTATCAGATAACTGGATAGAGATATAGATGCAAAAATTTATTACTTATGGAAATAAAATGTAAAAACAAAACAGGCCTTTTTCAGGAGGGAATATTACAGACACAATGCACTGAAGGAAAAAGATCAACAAGTTAAGGAAATTTTTATATTTTAATTATTGATGGATATTAATGGATTTTCTTCCAACGACTCAGAAACAAAATAATAAAAAATAATAATTGTTATGATCACCAGGTGGCAGCATGGCTCTTTTTAAAAAATGGAGCATTTTTTAAAATGGAGCATTTTGCCATTCGTTCCAGGTTGTCCCTCCAGAAGTTCCTGCTTTCTTAGTCAACCAAGATCCATGTCTGACTTACAGAAATTCCCTGTATAGCATCACGCACTATGGTAAACTCCAGCACATTAGAACACCTACTGAAGCTCCCAACTGAGATGTTAGGGAACTCCATACTTTAAAGTTCTTCTTTAAATAAAAATATAACCCCAGTGACCCAAGTCAGCGCTAACCACATAGAGCATGACTGCTCTCCCACCCAGAATTTGGAAACATTTAGAGATAGCTAGCACTGGTTTCCAACATTTAATCTTATCTTTTCCAGGTGGAAAAGTCCCCAGTTTTCTGCTTTTCTCTTTATATTGCTTTAGGTGCTTGGGCACCTTACTTAAGCACTCTGTCTTTTGGATTTTTCAGCCATGAATTAGGAAAATAATAGAACCTATGACCTCAAAGGTTAGCGGTGAGAATTAAATAGGACAGTTGTGAAAAGTAGATAGCACAGGGTGTGGCACACATGAAATGCTCAGTTTGTGTTAGCTCGAACTGAACTTCTGTTTTCTAAAATAATACTCATGGAAATCTAATGAGAGTGTCAGTAAACGGCCTAGCGTAGCATATGGTGCTCAAGTGCTTGCTGGCACTGGTGGTAAAGAGCCCATCAGGGGATGTTAAGAGACTCGGGTTCGGGTCCTGAGAGGGGAAGACTCCCTGGGGAAGGGCGTGGCGACCCACTCCAGTGTTCTCGTCTGAAGAATCCCATGGACAGAGGAGCTTGGCGGGCTACAGTCCATAGCGTTGCAGAGTCAAACAAGACTGATGCGACTTTGCAAACCAGAAAACAAAAAGAAGCAGGACTCCGGAGAGCCAGCGTGCAAGGGAAGCCTGAGGGCTCTGTGACTCACCACTAATGAAAACACATGATGGCAAGTGGTGGCTTGGTGCTTTGTTTCTCTGTTTTATGAGACCTAGTTTTGGGTTTTTTTTAAAGATAGTTTTATGTTTAAAGCAAAATAAAGAGAAATGCAGGGAAATTTCTCATAGACTCCCCTACCCCTCTACATGCACCTCTTCTATTAACAGTTCCCGTCAGAGGGGCACATTTGTTGCAATTGAGGAAGCGACACTGAACATCATAGTCACCCCAGCTCCATAGTTTATATTACGGTTCACGCTTGGTGTTGTAGTTTCTGTCTACTATAATGTTCGTTCTCCCTAAAGAATGTCCTTAACATTTTTGTAGCATATTCTGCTGGTAATGAATTCTCTCAACTTTTATTTGTCTCATAGAGTGTTTAATTTACCTTGCAAGTAGTCCTGTTTCTGATTAAAAACCTACATGTGATTTTTTTTCCAGGTCTGGCCATAGGCAATTACAAAGTCTTTCTTGACCTGAAACAAAAAGACTGACAAATATTTCTCCAGCAAATATGGGCTTCTTCAGGATCAGCAGAGAATTGCAACTTGGAATCTGCAACCATGGGGATTCACATGTAAGTCCCCACACAGAAGAACATGTTTATAGAGGAGGAAAGGAAATTAGGGGAGGGGACTGTAGTTAACAAAGAATTCACAGCTTTTCACTGTCTAAGTTTTTGCCAGAAAAGAAGATGCGTCTTCTTCCTGTTGGGGTATGCAGTGGTGCTGAGTGTGAGAGCTCCCCTTTCTGGTCTCCCAACTCTATTTAATTGAGGTTTCTGTTTGTTAATTTTCTATAACTTGATCTGGCTGCCCTCCCCACACCAGCCTAGACTTGGCACACAGCTTGTGCACTGCAATCTCTGAAAGGAATCGCAGTCAAGGACACAGTCCACCTGGCCACCCGTGCTCTTTTGTATACCAGCATTCCTGGTTCACGTGTCTCTGGAGATCTCTTTATTGGGGTCTCTCAGCAGAAGCCTTTCTCAGACACTTCTGCTGAAACCCCTTTGTCGGTAACAGAGGAGGGAACCCATGTTCTCCACACGGTACCCAATACCTTTCCAGTCTAGTCATCCCTGCTCTCCCTGCCCCTGGCCTCCAGGTGCATAAAATTTCAGGAGCTTTCAGATCAGGGCCTCCCGCAACACTGAGACAAGCCATCTCCATCTGTGCTAACCCACTTAACCCTTAACAGGAGCTACCATTCCATGAGGGAAAATGGAATGGAGGAGTCAATGCTTCCTCCTGTTCAGCCTCTTGCTTGTACTATGACAGTAAGTAATTAAAAACTTGTCTGTCATTTTAATTTTGCCTTGTTGTCATCGGCCGCTCCAATACCTGGCTCCTGACACCTTGACTTTGAAAGGTGTTTTTATTATGACTGGAATTCTGGGTGGACAGTGTTGAGATTCAGAACTTTAAAGATGTCATACCATTGACTCCCTGCTAGGACATGTATTTCTTATCCTTATTCCTCTGATTTAGTGTCTTCATCTTCTCAATGTCTTCAAAATTTTCTTTTTATCATTGATAGTCAGCAGTTCAAAAATAATGAGTTTAGATTTAAGGGTGGAGTTATTTGGTTGGTTATTTGGGGGTTTTGCTATTTATATTGCTCATCATTTATTCTATCTGAGGTTTTTCAAACATGAAACTTTGGTTTGATATCTTTCATTGTTTTTGAAAAATTCTTAGTCATTATGTCTTCAAATATTTCTTCTGCCTTGTTCTCTACTTTCTTCTCCATGTGGGACTCCAGTTAGGTTTACTTTTGTTTGTCATAATGAAAAACCATCTAGTGACTATTGGATTTATTGTGCCAATAATTTAATTGCTATATATACATTCATGTGTGAAAAGACACTCTAGTTAGTGTGCCTTTCTTATCCTGTCTTCATACGACTTTGTTATCAAGTGAAACTAGCTTCCCTGCATAAACTTGGGATGTAGTTCCCTTTTTCTCACATTCAGAGATTTTGGAAGGGATTAGAATTAACTATTTTTGAAATTGTTGGAAAATTGCCTATATAACTTGCTGTACATGTGTTTCATATAGGAGAAGAGAATAACTTTTTTTATTCATTGTTATAGGATTATAGGACTATAGGTTTTTTGTTCTTGATATATTTTAGTAAGTTATATTTTCTCAGAAATAGTCATGAAATTATCATTACAAATTACTTTCTGGTATTCTCTTACCATATTTTAATCTAGACTGAATTGATAGTTATGTGTCTTTTTAAATTCTCTTGTCCAAGGATCATCTTTTGATTTTCTTGATTCTCTCCATTTTACTTTTGTTTTCTAATCAATCATTTTTATTGGTTTCCTTTGTTTTCTTACTAAATCTGCTCTTAGTGCCTTCACATAACTTTATCAGGAATGACTTTATTGTATGTTTCTTACCTTCTTTATTTGGACTCACTTTTATTCTGCAGTCTCCATTTCTAAGACAATAACCCATAAGTATACAATAAAATATGCAAAACCAAAAAGCTTTCTTTTACAAAACCAAAAAGATTTTGATACATGATTTCATAATCATTAATTTATTGATATTTTAATTTACATGGTTTCTTCTTTGAACTCTGGGTTATTTATACACATGCCTTTAATTTTCAAATATATTAGGCATTAAACTCACCTTTTTTGTACTAACTTCCAATTGTGTTGTGGTCAGTAAACATGCCTATTCTTTGAAATTTATGAAGATGAGTTTCTTGTTGTTCACTCAGTCATGTCCAACTCTTTGCAACCCCACGGACTGCAGCACACCAGGCTTCCCTGTCCTTTACCATCTCCCGGAGCTAGCTCAAACTCATGTCCATTGAGTCGGTGATGCCATCCAACCATCTCATCCTCTTGTCACCCCCTTCTCCTACCCTCAGTCTTTGCCAGCATCAGGGTCTTTTCCAGTGAGTCACCTCTTTGTATCAGATGACCAAAGTATTGGAGCTTCAGCTTCAGCATCAGTCCTTCCAGTGAATATTATGAGTTGACTTCCTTTAGGATTGATTGGTCCTTGCTGTCCAAGAACTCTCAAGAGTCATCTCTAGCACCACAGTTTGAAAGCGTCAATTCTTTGGTGCTCAGCCTTTTTTTGTGGTCCAACTCTCACATGCATACATGACTACTGGAAAAAACATAGTATTGATTATATGAATCTTTGTCAGCAAAGTGATGTCTGCTTTTTAATACACTGTCTAGGTTTGTCATAGCTTTCCTTCCAAGGAGCAAATATCTTTAAATTTCATGGCTGAAGTCACCATCTGCAGTGATTTTGGAGCCCAAGAAAATAAAGTCTGGTACTATTTCCATTGTTTCCCCATCTATTTGCTATGAAGTGATGGGACCAAGTGCCATGATCTTAGTTTTTTGAATGCTGAGTTTTAAGCCAGTTTTTTCTTTTTTTTTTCACTCTCTCATTTTCATCAAGAGGCTCTCTAGTTCCTCTTTGCTTTCTGCCATTAGGGTGGTATCATCTACACATCTGAGGTTATTGATATTTCTCAATAGCTTATGACCTAGTTACAAAATCAATTTTTATGAATGTGTTTTATAGTTTGGGTAAGAATGTGTGTTCTTTAATTGCTCATTACAGATGTCTATATATCTATATTTGATCAATATAAGATTACTTGTGTGGTTTTATTCATCTTGAGTCGTCGATAATTGAAAGATATGTTTAGCCTATTCTTACTGTGAGTATCTTAGTTTCTCTCTGATTCTATTATTTTGTGTGTTATCAGCTTTAAAGCTATTTTATTAGGTACATATATGTTTGTAGGTGATGTATCTTCTAAAAGAATTAGTTTTTTTACTATGTATTTGCTCTCCTATGCCTAAAGATGTGCTTCATCTTAAAACATTCTGATAATATAAAGCAGTCATATCAGTTATCTTGCTTAGGTTAGTTTTCTACTGATACATATTTTTCCATCCTTCCAGTTTTAAGCTTTCTATGTTCATGTATGTTTTGTTTGGCTATTGTAAATATCATGAAGTTCAAGCTTTTAAAAGTCTATTCTGACCATTCATGTCTTACTAAATGTAAGTTTAATACACTGGCCTTTAGTATATTTTTATATTTGATTTATTTACCATTTAACCATTTTACTTTTTAATTGCTATCAGTACGATTGAAAATATCCCCCTCACCTTAAAAATATTTATGTATTTATTTTTAGCTGTGCTGGGTCTTCATTGCTGTACACAGGCTTTCTCTCATTGTGGGGAGTGGGGGCTACTCTTCATGGCAGTGCTCAGGATTCTCTTTGCAGTGACTTCTCTTGTTGGGGAGCATGGGCTATAGGCACATGGGCTCAGTAGTTGTGGCAGCACAAGCTTAATTGCCCTGTGGCATGTGGGATCTTCCCGGACCAGGGATCGAACCTGTGTCCCCTGCATTGGCAGGCAGATTCTTAACAACTGGATCACCAGGGAAGTCTGTGGATATTCTTAAGTCAGTGAATTTTAAACAATGACTTGACATTCCTCTCTTCCCTTTCCATTCTGTAGATTGGTTTAGTCTCTTATATTAGATGTTAATATCACTGTTATATAAAAGGCTTTCTGTTAGTTATTTGTACATATTCATCAATTTATTGTTTTCATACATCTTACATCCTGGTAGGATCATTTTCCGTCTCTGTAAAGTACAATTTCTGTATTTTTCTATGGGATTAGAGAATTCCACATTTCTTGAAGTCCTTTTACGTTGCTAATTATAATATTGTAAGTATTGTTTCTAAGTTCATCAATTACTTTAGTAGTATGAAAATCAATGGACATTTTCTTTATAAGTTGCTTCATCTTTTATTAGGTATTCGATGCTTATACTTCCTAAAAGATAATCCATCAGCATTGGATTTTGTATGTCATCTCTCACTTGATTTTCATCTGTCATTTTTTAGTAACTCTTCAGTTTCATGTAATGCTTCTGATACTTCACATGCTTCCCCCAAATCAGGTTTCATATAGCTCTATCCTAGTCTCTCTTTTTCTTCGTGGAACCAATACTTAAGTGTAATATGTAGCCCCTAATGAAATTTTTTAAATGAAATGCTTTAAATGACATGTTAATAAATCAGAAGCTATATCCTTCGCCTAGATCTCTTTGATAATGTCCAAACATACATCTTAAGAGTGTACTGGAGATCTCCTATCAGGTTAATAAAAGCCACCAGAGATTCAAATTTCCACAACTGAACTCATTTTCCACCAAACTCTACTTTTATTCCTCAGCTCAGTGTACCATACTTTTACCCATCTGACTGAATAATCCGGAATCTTGAGAACTATTTTACATTTTCTGTCAATTCCAGGGTAATAAATCACTAGATTATCTTCAGTCATCACGATAGAGTGTCTTAACCTTTCTGTTCCCACTGCCACAGACCTCCTTCTGAGATTATCATAGCACGTTCACCTCACTCACCAGCCTGCTGCCACGCTGGCCACTGAATACATATGTGTTCTGCACTGCACCCCAGGTAATCTTCTCAAAACTCATGTTTTTCAATGGCTCCTACTATCTAATAGAGATGAAGTTTGGTTTGAATGTCTTGATAATTAACATATTACTTTAATTACTAGCATTTTTAAATTATGTTTTACTTACCTTCTAGATTTGGGTGTCTCAAGACAACCTGGGTGGCCTGGCAACATTGGGCTTACAGTCCTACATGGCAACATTTGGCTGGACTGACTAGCAGCTGCCCAAATTTCACTGAGTTTGCATGTCACTTAACAACTGGTCTCTAACTTAAAGGTTAAAACCAAAACTCTTAAACCTAGAACATAAAGTGCTTTGTAATACTGATGCTTCATAACTTTCTTTTATTGCTCATACCATTTCACATACTTTCTTTTATCTTTAGCCAAAAAGTCCCAATAAGTTTTTGTACAAATATACCATGGTGTTGGATCCATAGGTGCCTTCAAGCTTATTTCTTCTGTCTAGAATACCCTTCCCTCTTGCTTCCATCTAGTGAATTACTTCTCAATTTAAAAAGTTTAAGTCATTTTTTTCTAGACAACTTTCCCACATGTGGCCATTGCACACACAGATTTTTCTTCTGTTCCCCTGCAGTATCTTGTACATATCTATTTTGTAAAACTTAAGGCATAGCCCTGCATCATCGTTGTTAATTTGCATGTCTGTCTACCTTCTTTAGATTCTTTCCGTGAGTAGGGAAGGAAAGAAGAGCATAAAGGTAGATCTCTTTTTGTCATTCTGTTTCAAGCAGTGTTCGCTCAGTTCTTAATGCTTGGTTAGTGCTCAGTGTTGTCAAATGAATGTGTTTTCATTTATTTGGGAATTCTAGGAGTTTAATAGTGAAGATGGGGAGAATCTAAAGTGGAAAATAGCAGGAGAAAGGAATAGAATCAAAGGAGAGGAAGTGGGAGGAAGATGGAGAAAGCAAGGGAGCAGAGCAGGTGATAACAATCGTGGGCCCACCACCTTGCATTCTGTTCACTCGTTTTTCTGTAGTGTTTTAAGATCAAAGTAAATTCTGAACCTTCCCTCTTTCTCCTACTTTTGATCCAGCTACTACTGTTTCAACACCACAACCAAGACTGCTATCCTGGGGTACTTCCTTTGCATAAAGATGACTGACAAATGGATAGGCATTCTTTGCAGTACCCAGACAAAATAATAATACAATCAGAACTGTTTGAGTTTCTAGATAACAAGTAATGTAATAATAATCACAAACACTTATATAGAAACTACTATTATTCTTCTAAATCTCTTTATGTATATACCTCATTTGGTATTCACATATACCATTTAGAGGTTCATACTATTAATACCATCATTTTAATCTTAACAGATGATGAAACTGAGGCCCAGAGAGTTGCTCAGGGATCACAGCTAATGGCTGCAGTAGCCTGTGGATGAAAGCAAGGACATCTGGTTCAAGGTCAATGTTTTCAACTACTAAATCCCACTGAACATGAGTTGAAAAACCATAACTTAGCAAATCCAAAACTTCAGGAGTTAAATGAAAAAATGAGAATTAGAGATATAATTAAAAGAAAACTGAAGTGTTGGAAGAAATAGAGATAATGACACAGGGGGCATTTACGGACATACTGACAAAGTGTGTATGGAAGCAGAACTAAGGGGTGATCTGCAGCTACGAGGCGGTCCCCTCCCTTTGCACCCTCGTCCACCACTGTGCCCACCGCCTCCCCCTTGACTACCTGCGTTCAGAGGCTAGTCTCCTGCCTCCACCAGTTTTAATTACTACACTCTTCCTGCTCAGAGCGAGATTCATCCCAACCTCTCTTTGAGCTAAACATTGTGCAGAGTCCTCTCAGCTTCTGTTTTCTGGGAGTCCAGTTGTAACTGAATTAACGCATGTTTTGAGAGCACAGTCTGTGTCACCAATGACTGAGGACCCCTGTCCCCCACCTTCCCATCAGTAGCTGGACATTCACCATCTGATCATATCTGATAAATATGCTGCAGTTAAGATCTCTTTGGGTCGTGTTATTATTCACAGTAACGAAACTTTAGTTCACAGAAATTCACAGAAAAGTAACTTTATGTGCTTGTAAGAAATGATAGGCCTGGCTGAAATAATTTCTTCAGCTCCTTAATGGTCATCATTTCTTCTTGGTTCAGGGACTAGTCAAGGATCTTTAGTATAAGTGTGCCCTCCCCCCAAAAAAAATTCAGTATCCCAAAGCTCCACACATTAGAGGAATTTATGAAAAAAGCTACTCTCAGAGGTCATCATGTCAGAGTCAATGAACTTAATATTTTGTCTCCAGACAAAAACAGCAGCAACCCTCTGCTGGAAGCTGTCTCAGGGTCCTGAAGGTGAAGGATTGCAAGTTGCAGGGTTGAGCTTCAAGACTTCGGGTGGTAACTCCACAACCTGCCATTTTCCGGCAGCCTCTCTAGACCTAAGTGGCTGGACACACCCAGCAAGAAATACAAAGAGAAAAGCAATTCCTCCCACTTCCACGGGAGGAAGAATGAGGAGTGGCTTGAACTTCGATTCATAGAACAGAAAACCTCCAGCAGCTACTGCTGCCAAATACAGTGTACTTGGGCCTAGACTCTCAATGGCAGGGACAGCCCTGAAGCACCTTCCAGTGCTGGGCCCAGGAGCTCGCAGATGTCCTCCTGATAAAGCACTAAGCTGCAGTGAGAGAGCTCCGGGAAAAGACCAGGAGCAGCATGGAACAGTTGTATCTTCAGTTTGGAGTTTCAATTTGATACACAGAAGTCTAAGGATACTAAGAGTTATTAGGGTGGGGATAACATGTTTTGTCTGAATCTTCTCCAAGCACAATGAAGAAAACCAGTCCATTCAACCGGAATGCCAGAGACATTCACTTATTGATAAACATTACAGGCCTGATATGGGTATTGCTTGAATAATTTCTATTCAGTGAAACTATTCTCAGCCAACACAAAAGGGAAAAAAGCTACCAGCTGTGAGAATCCAGACTTCAGTTGCTGGAAGCAGAGGGCTTTGTTCATCCTACACTCTATGAGAGGAACCAGGGAAGAGAGTAGGGTTAAGTGTAACCCCGATCAAAATAGTAGCTGGGTTTTTTTTGTGTGTGGACTCTTAATTTTATATAAAAATGCAAAAAATGTAGAAAAGACAAAACAGTTTTGAAAAACAACTTGGGAAGGTTTACACCACTTGGCTTCAAGGTATTAATATAATTTGAGATGGATTGTAGACCTCAGTGGAAAACCATAACCATAAATCCTCTAAAAGGAAATACAGCAGAATAGCTCCATAGCTGTGGGATACAGAAGGATTTCTTGAACAGAACACAAGAAGCATGAACCATAAAAGAATTATTCAGTTAGGTTTTATCAGAATTAGCTGCTGCTGCTGCTAAGTTGCGTCAGTTGTGTCTGACTCCGTGCAACCACATAGATGGCAGCCCACCAGGCTCCTCTGTCCCTGGGATTCTCCAGGCAAGAATACTGGATTGGGTTGCCATTTCCGTCTTCAATAGAGGTCTGCTAATCAAAGCACCATTCAAAAATTAAAAGACAAGCCACAAGACAAGGCTGAGAGAAAATATTTGCAAAACCTGTAGCAACAAAGAACTTGCATGAGACTATATAAAGAATAACTGGAAATCCACAAAAAGCCCAATATTTCAAAATAACCAAAAAACTTGAACTATTGAACAGATACTTCAGAAAAGAACAGTAGTTTGATAAACTTATAAAAAATGTGCTCAGGATTTTTAGTCAATGGAGAAATACAAATTAAAACCACAGTGATATCTTATTTCACAGAAATGATAAAATCAATGGCTAAAAAAATGACTACACCAAATGCTGACAAGGATGTAACTCTGTTGGAACTCTCATACATTGCTGGTAGGAGTATAAAATGTACAGCCACCTTGAAGACATGTCTGGCAGTTGGTTATATAAATAAATTTACATCTTACCCTATGACCAAACAATTCTACTCAGGCATTTATCCAAGGGAAGTTAAGGCATGTTCACAAAAAATTCAAACAAGAGTGTTAATAGTCCGGTTCATAATAGCCCCAAATGGGAGCCAAACTAAATGTCCATAACAGTAAAATGACTAATGTTTCTACAAAAAAAAAAAGGGGATTAGAAGACATGTCTGGCAGTTGGTTATATAAATAAATTTACATCTTACCCTATGACCAAACAATTCTACTCAGGCATTTATCCAAGGGAAGTTAAGGCATGTTCACAAAAAATTCAAACAAGAGTGTTAATAGTCCGGTTCATAATAGCCCCAAATGGGAGCCAAACTAAATGTCCATAACAGTAAAATGACTAATGTTTCTACAAAAAAAAAAGCGGATTTTATATTTTTTAGACAATTTGTGAGGAATTGACAGGACAAATTTAGGCTTTGCTTGTTGTTTAATTGATGTCATGTCCGACTCTTTGCGACCCCATGGACTATAGCCTGCCAGGCTTTTCTGTCCATGGGATCTCCCAGGCAAGAATACTGGAATTAGTTGCTGTCTCCTTCCAAGACTTTGTTTAATTAGTGCTTAATTAGTGAAGAATCTAAACAGATTTGGGGCTTGGCTTAGCGAGTTAAAGAGGTAAAATGGTTTTTCACACAGCCTTCTTGGCCTGAATTCCTCATCTCTGGTGAAAAGTGTGTCCTTCTACCTCCAGAAGCAGAGAGAGCACCTTTCACATGGGAAGTTTGTTTCCTGCTTTCAGGGAGACGGAGAGGAGGGTCAAAGTGTCCCTTTTGTGTTAGCTGCTTCTTAAATAACTGTAATTCAAAGTAGTATGCCATTGTGGCATACCTGGGGGCAGCCTGCCCTGGGCCCCAACAGTTTGTACTATCCCTGGAAAGCTGGCAAAGCTTCATGCACATTGATTACCACCCTTCTTTCTGTTTCTCCCCTTTCCTCCTCCTTTCCCTTTTCAGTGTGTATCATGTTATACCTTCTTATCCAATGTTTACTCTTTAGCATTTTTAGTCCATTCATGGAACTGAAAAACTTCGTCATCCCACATCAGTTTACCAAGTGTATTAGTTTTCTAGGGTTGCCTTAATGAATGTCCACAAATTTAGCGGCTTAAAACAAGGGAAGATTATTGTCTTACAGTGTAGGGCGCCAGAGGTCTGAAGTTGAGGTGTCAGCAGAGACACACTCCCTCCACAGGCTCTGGGGGACGACGCATTGCCTGGCTCTTCTATCCTTTGGTGGCTCCGAGCATCCCTTGTCTTGTGGCCACATCTTCCCAGTCTCTGCCTCCGTGGTCACCTTGCTTCTTCCTCTTCTCTCTGTCTGTTTCTCCTCTATGTGGCTTTCATAAGGATGCTCGTCATTGGATTTAGAGCCCACTCAAATAATCCAAGATGATCTCTTTTATCTCAAAATCCTTGATATCATCATCAAAGAACTTTTCACCAAATAAGTTCACATTCATGGGTTCAGAGTATTAGGCAGTGGACATCCTATTCAGGGAGTGGGGGAGTGGACACCATTTAATCCATTACACTAAGAAAGAGTATTAGTCCCTTCTGAAAGCATCAGGCTTCTTGCACCAAAATGGAAAGTTGTACTTTATTTAGCTTAACTTCCCAAAATTCCAAAATAATTCAGTACTAAGTATGGACATAGAAAAAATAATTAAGAGCAATCTACTGCCCTGATGTTCAGAGATTCCATAAATTATTATTTGGCCATTTGCTGTTCAACTTCTAGATCACAAAATATCTTCATTTTTAGAGTAGATATCCACTCTTTGTTATACATGACCCAAGTAATTGTTGTGTTCAACAACACAACAACATTCATAATGGATTTTTTTCTTACACAATTCTAAGTGTGTTTTCTGAGGTATAAATCTTAATTAAAAGTATAAGTATAAAAAACTCCAGTAGTGGAAATACTAAAGCCACTAATAACAATTTAAAATTCCTTAAAATATATTCCTTATATTGTTGTGACATGACTGAGCACATATGCACATTTGGTGTGATAAAGTTAATTCATATATTGGGACCCAGAAAATGGAGGGTGACCCCATGGTCCAGCCTACATCACTTATCGAAACCTCAGTCACTTACTGAAAATACCCACAAGGAATCCTGACATTCACCAGCCACAACCCTCCAACTAAGCTTTAGCTAGCTTACCTTACCCTAATTTCTCAGATTGTTTAGCTGCTGTGATATTATAATTTATAAGAAATATATATATTTGGTCATTCAGATGACTGAAGTATATTTCTCATATATAGTTGGTCTTCATCCACAGTTCTGACTCTCAACTCCCCAAACCCTTGGAATTTCCTGAGCAGTAAGAGCAATACTCATTTGTTATAATATTTGATGTCTTGTTCTCAGTTCCCCAAAACTCTTCAGAGCTATAAAGGTGAAATAGGTGTCTTGTTATTCATAATGAGCCCCTTTTCACCACATCTGGGTTATGTTCATGAGGTGGTTTTTGGAAAGCAGCTAAGGATGGGGGCTGGGTGCCAGCGGAACCAAACCCTGGAATAGAGGGGTGGAGCTTGCAGTCCCACCTCTGTTTCTGGGTATAGGAGAGAGGCTAGAGGCTGAATCACTCACCAATGGTCAATGAGTTCATTGATCACACCTAATAATGAAGCCTCCATAAAAACCCAAATGGAGGGAATTTGGAGAGCTTCCTGGTTAGGAAAGCCAGAATTGTTTTATGTTCCCGCATACCTATCCCCAGACTCCGTGAGGACAGAAACCCTTTTGTTTGGAAACTTGCCCTATATGTCTCCTCATCTGGTTATTGATTCAAGTCCTTTAATATCCTTCTTAATAAGTGAGTAATGTAGGGAGTAAATTTCCTGAGGTCTGTGAGCTGTTCTAGAAAATTAATCAAACACAAGGAGGTCAGGGAAACCTCTGATTTATAGCCAGTCAGAAGGACAGGTAACAACCTGGGCTTGCAGTTGGCATCTGAAGTAGAGGGTGGTCTTGTAGGACTGAGTTCTTCACCTGTATAATCTAAGGCTATTCCCAGGTGGATAGTGCCAGAACTGAGTTGAATTATTGAACAGCTAGGTGTCTGAGAATTGCTAATTGGTGCAAGGAAACCCCTCTCTCCCTTGCCCCCCGCCTCCCGCATGTGCACACACATGCGCACACACACACATGCGCACACACACACATACACACACATACTTTGGGATTGGTTTTGGTGCAGAAGCTTAGTTGATCCATGGCATATGGGATCTTAGTTCCATAACCAGGGATTGAACCCATGTCCCCTGCATTGTAAGGCAGATTCTTAACCACTGGACCACCAAGGAAATCCCCCTTTGTTTTTAGATAACATAAGCATTGAGTATTTACACAGGCCAGGCTCTCTATAAATATTTTAAGTCCAGAGCCTGACATAATCCTTCCAGGGGCCCTGTAGAGATAAACATAATCTCCCCTTTTACTTATAAGGGCAGCAAAGTTCCAAGACAGCTACTTTCAAGAAACATACTGGTGGAGCCAGAGAGGAATTCAGTCTGCTTGACTTGGAAGATTTTGCATGTAAACAATTCACTCTATAATGGTATCTGTCCAAATTTAAACACATACAATAATTTCTACGATTTTGATAAATAATGTTAGAGACCTAGTAACACAGAAACTTTTTTCTAGCATGTAAATCTTTATGGAAATTGAAGAGTCTTTCATATCCCTTAATTAAATTATTTGTGTGATTTATACAATGTAAAAGTTGCTTCTTCAACTTTTGGGATTAAGGATTTCAAAGGAAAATTTATTATTACCATCATCATCTCACAATCCATTTTCCATTCTCTCTCCTTAGCAAGAGTTACATAAAGACCTAATTAAATTTTAATCTTTCTTAAAGATTTTGAAGATTGCACTTTTAAAAGTTTAGAAGGCCATTTCTGTGGAGAATTAAAACTTAGAAATTGAAAATCTGGTATTTTGTTAATTGTGAATTAGTTATGAAATAATTTCTGAAAGGAGGAGAGGTATAATTTTTATACTAGTTCTAAGGCCATTGGTGTATTTAGTGCCAATCCTCAGGGGGTCAGTAGGGAAATTTTCTGCTAATCTCATGGTTTTAACTAGTGATTTTTTAAATCCCACCCATTGGGATCATAGGCCTTTGGTGTTTTTACGTTATTGGCTACCTGACAGTTACCATTATTGAAAGACTCCTATGAGTCAGACACTGGCCAAATCCTTTACTTGCATTATCTCATTTAATCCTTCCCACACTCAGAAGGAGCTGTTGTGACCATCAGACTGGTGGAGAAAGAGATTCATCATACAGATCACATTTACTGAGTATATGCTGTGTTTTACCTATCTACCTTGTATCTATGACCTCATTTAATACTCATAACAATTCTGTGATGTAAGTGTAATTTTACATCTATCTTACAGATGAGGAAATTGAGGCTCAAAGAGTTTACATTACTCGCCCACAACAACAAAGCTAGTGAATCACAAAGCCCGTATTCTTCAGCCCCTTGCTCTTAATCTTCTGCTATACTGACTCCCAGAAAGGGAGGGAAGGAGGAAGACAGCCAATGCCTAATGCAAAATGTGAATCTTACACTCAGAGATGATGGGATGAGATAAGTCATGAGAACTATCTTCAAAATATTCAGGCACTGTCACAAGGAAAATAAATTTATCTCTTCAGGGTGGCCCCAAGAGGGTCAGGCTGGTGCCCCTGGGTCCCCTCCTCTCTCACTGAAAGAAAGAATTCTAACAGAAGTAGTTTCAGCAAGAAAATGATTCCTTTTCCCTAGCACACGATTCTCCAATTGTGACCTGCTCTCTGATCACCCAGGGAGTTTGTTTTTACAAAGCAGACACTCAAGACCCTCTCCCAGGGACTCTCAGTGGGTGTGAAGCAGGGTCCTGAGGGCTGTGTGTGTAAGCAAATGCTCCTGGGTGACCCTGATGCAGGTGGCCTAGGGCCACACGTTTGTGTGTGGTTAGTCGCTCAATCATGTCCCACTCTTTGTGACCCCGTGGACTGTAGCCTGCCAGGCTCCTCTTTCCATGGGGATTCTCCAGGCAACAATTCTGAAGAGGGTCGCCACGCCCTCTTCTCAGGGATCTTCCCAACCTGGGGTTTGAACCCAGGTCTCCTACAATGCAGGTGGATTCTTTACCATCTTGAGTCACCAGGGAAGCCCAGGGCCACACAGAGAAACACAAAATAGGCAGCAGCTGGCAACTGTATGGTTAATAAGGGGATTCCTTCATTTCAGGGGAGGCTGGATTGGATGCTCCCTATGTTACTTACATCCAGAGTCTCTGAAAGCAGAAATGTAAAATAAACTCTTGAGCAGCTAGAAACATGACAGGATTGACTGGAAACTTCTGTGAGCTGACTGTTCCACATGGAAAAAAGAGCTGTATTGCCATCTGGTGGACTGCCTAAAAGTCTTCTCGTTCAGACAACCTAAAGCTGTTGGAGGGTTTTCTCATTTAATTCTGATACCATCCACTTTTTGTTTGTTTGTTTCAATTAAATTTTCTTGGAGTATAGTTGCTTTACAATGTTGTGTTAGTTTCTACTGAACAGCAAAATGAATCAAATATATGTATATATTTGCCCCTGCTTTTTTAGACGTCCTTCACTTCCCTGGTGGCTCAGATGGTAAAGCGTCTGCCTACAAGGCAGGAGACTTGGGTTCGATCCCTGCATGGGGAAGATCCCCTGGAGAAGGAAATGGCAACCCACTCCAGTACTCTTGCCTGAAAATCCCATGGACCGAGGAGCCTGGTAGGCTACAGTCCATGGGGTCGCAAAAAGTCGGACATGACAGCGACAACTTCACTTCCCATTTAGGTCACCACCGAGCACTGAGTAGAACTCCCTGTGCGATGCAGTAGGTTCTCACTAGTTATCTATTTTGTATGTGGCATCAGTAGTATATATGTGTCAATCCAATTTCCCGATTCATCCTACCCCTTCGTTCCCCTTGGTGTCCATATATTTGTGTCATATATCTGTGTCTCTATTTCTCCTTTGCAAATAAGATCATCTATAACATTTTTTTAGATTCTACATATATAGATGTATATGATATTTATTTTTCTCTTTCTGAATTACCTCACTCAGATACCCTCCAATATGCAGACCGGGAATATGACTCAGGAAGGCTGGGCAGCACACACAGCTTCAGGCCCGTACCCAGAAGTTTCCATCCACTACTTCTTACTGGATTCACATCAGCACCACGAATGCCTCCAGTGGTTAGGACTCTGAAAAGTTTCTATCCCTGGTTGGGGAACTAAGAACCTCATGCTGCATGGTCAAAAAAAAAAAAAAAAATCCATAAAAAAGAGCACATGAGGGCATGTGGAAATGGCAACCCACTCCAGTATCCTTGCCTAGGAAATCCCATGGACAGAGGAGCCTGGTGGGCTACAGTCCCTGGCGTCACAAAGAGTTGGACACGGCTGAATGACTGAACACACCACATAGCATGGGGCACGCACACCCACTGGCCACCTCTGTAGCTGAGGCTACAAAGTGCCAGCCTCAGATGGGTGAACACAGCCTGATAGCCAACCTCCCTCCCTCATTTAGCTCCCCAATGGCTCAGCGGTAAAGACTCTGCCTGCACTGCAGGAGACACAGGTTTAATCCTGGGTCAGGAAGACCCCCTGGAGAAGGAAATGGCAACCCACTCCAGTATTCTTGCCTAGGAAATCTCCCGGACAGACGAGCCTGGTGGGCCACAGTCCACAGGGCCACAAAAAGTCGGACGCAACTTAGCAACTAAACCACCGTCACCAAATCACGTATGAATCTCTGGCTAAAGTTTAGTTAGGAAAATGGGAGTTTTCCACATTCAGTATAGTTTTTCACTTTCCAGCCTCTGCCACCCAGGAAGGCATGTTGGAATATAGGTACTGAGCAAACCATTCAGAATCTTCTATGTCTATCCCCCCTTGACCATTTTCTCCTAAACCTTCCTTTGTTACTTCTATACTACATTCGATTCCTGGAAAGAATTGTCTGTTCCCACCATCTCCACTTCCTAACCTCCCATCCTTCCTTCACTTACAAAGTATGGGTGCATCCGTCTCATAGTTCATATCACGTGACCTTTCAGTCTCCTTGCTTTGCCTCCCCCCTTCCCCTTCCTCTCCTCTTAACCATCCTCCCAGTACTGCATTCGTGCCTCACTCCTCCCAGTCTGTACTCTGCCTGGGTGTTCCTGTCCTCCTGTGTAGCATATCTACCATACACAGATAATCCCCCCCAAACATAATCCCAGCCATAAAGGTTTTCCCAGGTTTCCAGTAGCATCCTGAAAGGGTCCACCTGCATATCACAAGCACCTGAAACTCAACATACTCAACCCAATACTAAACTCACCATCTTCCAAAATCTGTTCCTCTCCCTGCATTCTTTGTGTAAACTGGACAACTACTCACCCACAAGCTAGACTCCTAGAAGTCAATTTGATTGTCCTCTTTCCCTTTCTGTTCCAGCATTCAACCTGTCCCGAAGGCCATAAATTCTGTGGAATCCTCTTACTGAGTTTAACAGGCGCTGTTTAAAAAGAAAGACTTCAGACATGCTCATTCTGCATTCTAGCACTTTATTGGAAATTAATTGTGTACATCAATGAAATCAGATCAAAGTAAAAGCATCATTTTCACAAAATAATATCCTGATAACCTGTGCTATCTTCTTACATAATTTAACCAATCTCCAGATGCTCCTGGTTTTGGCCAAAAAGCTTGAGTAGTACAGAAATCTCTCTATACATATAAATATAAGTCATAGCATTAAAAATAAACATTGTTGTTTGAGTTAGTTTCAAATTCCTGGGAACATCTCTTAAAATATAAGCCTATACCTTGGAATGGTTGTAGTGTTGGTGGAAGGGAATGAAGGGAGTATGTGTTATGCAGGAGCTGGGGCAGAGGGCTCACAGGGGATGGGGGCTGAGATCCTGAAAGCTGGCCAGGGAACTCAGCCATTCTGCATTTGCCAACACTGCTTGAGTGTCAAAGCTTTGCAAATCGAATGCAAAATGAAGTCCATCACCCCAGATCCCTCGTCATTGCCAAAAAATGGTGGAACACCCTCCAGATTGCACGGGGGCAGAGCTTCTGGTGTCCTGGGAAGATCCACCCAACTCCCTCCCCATGCCACACTTAATTCCCTCCCAAATTAGAAAACTCGAGGGAGTGGCACCTCAAAGAAAACAACATTGAGCCACATGCTGTTGGTCCCTTGGAACGAGGACAGGGTGCTTTTGCTTCATTTCACCTGAGGGTCACTGGCCAGGCTGCTCTGCCCCAGGGTCTCCCTCACCACCTTGAAGGCTCTCATCAGAATAAAGGTCTATGGTTCTTCAAAGCTGATCAACATCCAACAGTTAACACCTGTGAATCTGCTCACTAACAAGCTTTAACCTCCACCAGGTCATGGGTTCTCACAACCCCATGAGGTAGGACGGCAGGGAGCATGATCCCCGTTTGGAAGATAAGGAACCTGGAACTCATGGAATTAGGTCCCTGGACTGAACTCACACCGCTGACCAGTGGCAGAATCAAAGCCAGAACTCAGGTCTTCTCACATGTACAAGCTCCAAAGTCCATGCTGCAAAGTTCCCCCTGCTGCTTTTCTGGGAAAGGGGAAGATGCTGGGGGCCAGGACGCTGTCCTCATCCCTCACCCGCCCCTCCTGGGAGGTTCTCAGACGGCCCCACTCAGGATGGGATGGGATCGCATGCGATAGATGATGACTGCGGTGGCCGGGCACAGCAACAAAGAGGTCATGATGACAATGGTGGCCAGGATGATGAGGACAATGACCCAGATGTCCAGGATGTGCTTGGGGAGCACAACTTCTGTGGGGATCTGGCTGGTGGCTTCCATGCTGCTTCACTCTGCAATAAACAGGAAAGAGCAAATCACCGTTCTGTACCTTCTCCCTGCCTTCCTGGCTGGACAGAAACCTGCTCTAGGAGTCAGAAGGTAGGTCACCTACCAGCTGCTGTGTACTTACTGATGTTGCCTGATTAATAATAACAGCCTCATTTACTGTGGACTTCCTATATGCCAGGCCCTAGGCTAAGCACTTTATGTGTATTAACTCACTCAGTCCTTACTTCAACCACCAACCCTCTGAGGTAGGGACTATTATCGTCATGCTTTTTTATTTATTGGCCTTTATCTTCCGTTATTTCCACTTTAGAGATGAATACACTGAAGCCTTAAAAGGTGTAGATGTAGTTAATCTGTCCAAGGAAACAAAGCCAGAGGGGTAGGACTCCAGAGCCTCCATGCTGAACTATTAAACTGTCATACCACCAGACAGTTCCCTCATCTGTAAGGTGGAAAATTCACTGTTTTTGGTCCTGCACCCCTTCCCCTCTTCTGGTAACAGAACCTCCTCTTTTCTGAAGAACCTACCTTTTCTGTGTGGTTTAGTTAAGGCACGCACCTGAGCACAGGGAAAGACTGTGACATAAGCTTGGCCATTCCAAACCTCTAAAGCCTCTATTAAGGGATAGGCAAATAACTCGGGCTAGGTCAACCAAAGTCCTCCCAGGACTTTTATGCGCAAACTATTGAGAAAGATGATTCTTTCTGTTGGGATTGCTAAAATGAAAGGATGTGAGTCTGGAAAGGATGGGCATGGGGCTGTCTCACCCACATGTGAGAGCATGTCCTAGACATGGAAAGAGAAGTGGAGTCTTGACAATCTCAGGTGAGCACCCCAACCCAGCCAATCTGACACCATCTGCAACCCTGGGCATCCCAGGTGTATGTGCGAAGAATACTCTGGTTTTGCTGAAGCCAGTGTCAGTTTTGTTCAATTTTGTTTCTCTCACTTGCAGCTAAAAGACGTAAATCGGTTGTCCCCAAACTGTTTGATTCGCAGCATCCTTTGTGTCAGTAATTATCTCACAGCACTCCAGGCCAAAAGAAATACCTAGCAGTTCCATTTACTATGTAGTTAGGTTCAATTTACTAAGCATTTGCTGCTGCTGCTAAGTCGCTTCAGTCGTGTCCGACTCTATGCGACCCCATAGATGGCAGCCCACCAGGCTCCCCCGTCCCTGGGATTCTCCAGGCAAGAACACTGGAGTGGGTTGCCCTTCCCTTCTCCAGTGCATGAAAGTAAACATTGGAAGTGAAGTCGCTCAGTTGCGTCCGACTCTTTGCGACCCCATGGACTACAGCCTACCAGGACCCTCCGTCCATGAGATTTTCCAGGCAAGAGTACTGGAGTGGGTTGCCATTGCCTTCTCCTACTAAGCATTTATGTCCTAACAAATGCGTGGCTGTTTGAAAAAAAATAATACACACAAATTGAAATGAAAAGGTCTGCATTTCACTCTTAGCCAGTTACTTCCTAAGGACAAGTGTGCGACTGTGAGGCACTGCACAACTTGAGCTGTGGAGTCAGACGGGACGGGGCCACGCCCACTTCCTCTTCCACGTTCATTTGTGCGTGGTGCTCGCCCTATCATAGCAACCGCCAGAGACTCAGCATCACAAAATGTAGCGCCACCAAAAGGAATGCAGTATGATTAATGTCAGGCTGTAAGCTGTCTTGAGCTAGTAGTTGGCACAATGTCTGAGAGGTGTCAGATGTCAACGTTCCCGTCAAAATATTTTAAAGATCCCGCAGCCCCCAGACACACACTTTTCCAGTAGGTTCTCTTTGGCTCCCCAGGTAAGTATGCAGCCTGGAAGCCACAGGTGTGATACATTCCCTGCCCAGAAGTCACGGGCTAGAACAATCTCCTATGGTTCCTTCTAGATGTAAAAGGTCTATAATTCTGTGATTCAAGGTCCTGGGCAAAATTCCCAATTTCAGTCCTATTTCCTGCTTCTACTTGCATCAGTAACTTTTCCTTTCCAATGCTTTTTGGCTCCATGCCTACTGTGGTTGCGTTAAGTAAGTTTACCGATCACCATACCCAAGGTACAGCCTCCAAGACATGTATACCAGGAAGTTTGTCTCTGCACCGTTTGCTATAGAAACCAAGACAACAGAAGTAGCCATATATAGTAGAGTATACCCATACAATGGACTACTGTGCAACAATTTTCATTCATTTATTTAACAAATATATAGTGCTTGCTACACACCATGCATTGTTCCAAGTCACTAAATGCCATAAACCATGCTAAGTGAAAACCACCTGAGGACAGTTTAAATAAATGTCGATTCATGGTCCCATTACAGATGAATTGAATTAGACTTCAGAGGGGCCTTGTGCCCCAAGTCTCCCAGGTGATTTGACCGTGCAGCTGGGTTTGGGAATCCCTGGACGAGATGATCTCTACAGCTTCTAGAACTCTTCCTAGCTCCATGCTGTGGGAACTGATTGCTCTGTACTCTGTAGTCAGTCTGGACAGATGTGGGCAAGTTCTAGGATGGAGGAGAAGCCTCTGGCAAGGCTCTCCAGGCCACTGGATTATCAGGCAGGGGGATTATCAGGCCTTGGAGGAAGAGGCACAGGCCGGCCCTGCCTCAGCCTCAGAAACAAGGTCTAAGGTACTGAAGCGTGAGTCACAGGAGAAGTACACTGTTGAAGAGAGAGGGGGTGGGGAAAACATCCGTTGTGGTCTCCCGATTACAGCAATAGCTAGCTTGCTTTGGGCCAAAAGAACCCCACAAAAGCCCTTTCCAGTAAACCCATTAACATCAAACAGTCTCTGGAACTCCAAATGCCAGGAACACATAATCTCCCTGGCTGATTTTCATAATGAAAACCTGTCATTTACAGGAACTTGAGCTCCAAGGCTGATCCACAACCAAAACCCACTGAAGCTAGCATCAGCCTTGTTTTCTAGGTGGCAAAACGGAGGTCCTGAGGTTTTCCCTCAACTGCAAGCTCAGCCCCTTCCAGAATAATCACTCAAAGACCTAAATCTGATCAGATCACTGACCCTAACTGAAACAAATCAGAACAAATAGATGAATAAAAGAAACTCTGTAATCTGTATTCTAGACTATACCACTATTATTTTCTCACACATGAAATTGTTTAAAACCCAATCACAAAAACAAAATTGGAGCTGCTCTAGATTGCTGAGGAGGGCCCAGAGAGAGTGGGTTGGGAGTCCTATCCCATCAGCAGAGCTGAATAAATATCCTTAGAGCAGACATTAAACCCTAGACATTAGGGTGCCCACCCACCCCCTTCATATATACAATTCAAACTAAAAGCAATACTAAACCATAACACCAAAATGTATATTTTATGATGAAATTGAAGTCATTTTTTTCTTGTAACTGAAAAAATCTGTGAACATAATTTTTCCAAGCTAGCCTGCTCACTTGGTACAGCAGAACTATTTACCTGCTCCTTGACCCCTTGGGCTTCTCAAAACAGACTGAAAGCCACAGTCTGTAATGTTCTCTGAGGACCCTTCTGGAGCCACTATTCCAGGGCTCTAAGTGTCAAAGGGCACCGGGAGCTCCATCTCCCTGTTTCAGTCCTCTCAGTCCTCCCACGTGTTCTCCAATGACCTGTTCCCTCCCACGTAACAGAGATTCCAGTCACTTCCACCTCTCCTCACTGTGAAAGAAAAAAACAATTTTCCCCCAAATAGGAACTACACAAACCATATGTTCAGCACTATTAATGGCATGCTAGAAAATTTTACTTGAGAAAAAGCAGGACTCAGCTAAGCTGCTGCTAGCTGACTTCTGTTTGACCTCAGGCATCTGAGTGGTTGGCGCCTTGTGAGGATGTAAAACTGTTTCTTGATACATCTAACGAGTAACTATAGATCAACAAGCTCATTGTTTGCTATGCAGATATATTACTTGTGATTTCTGATTAATAGGTCATGTCAGAGGATATGGCACAAACCACATCATAAATTTAACCTTATCTTTGATTAACGATACAATGTTTTTATGACCATGGGAGGCAAAACAGCAGTCAAGCCTAAATTCTTGTTAACTCAAACTGGCATACTTTATCTGCTATTTAACTCATTAATGAAAGATGAACTTTAACATATATTCAGTGTTTGTCTAAGAGACTATGTTAAAGTCACCCTGAACGGACAAAGAAGCTACTGCATTGTCCATCATGGGTGTCTTCCAGGCCCTACACCACCTGCCCTGTGACCTGGAGACACCCTGGCTCCACTTTAGACCACAAACTTAAGCGGTCTAGACAATTCAGTGGAAAAGTTGAGAAACCCAAAAGGACTATTTTGTATCTACTAACAAGACTAAGTGAAAGAGTAAAAAATTGTAGTTCCTTCAAAGGAGGAAAGCATTGTACTTTCTCCAAAGGGAGAATATTCATCCCATCCATCAGGTAGTCTATTTGGTCCAAACTAGGAAGGAAAGTGCAGGTTCCCTGCTGCCTGATTCTGAAACATCAAGTTTTACTTCTGGGACTGTTTTCCTTAAGCAACTGAAAGTTTGTTTACAAGATAATAATAATCCTTCCAGTCAATTCAATCATCTGGCAAGTCTTCTAGTGCCAACTATATATATATATATATTTATACATATATATATAAATTTCATAAATTAAAAATTTCTACAAGTCAGAAGTATTGGAATAACTGAATTCAAAGTGTCTCATCTGTGCTATCTACCTTTCAACTGTGAGACTCCCTTCCCCTATAAGCAACTTTCACCTCTGATCAAGCAGTGTGGTTTTTGGCTGAGCACTATCAGGACTAATGACTCTGTCTAGGGCCCCTGGGGCCCACCAGGCTCCCCTGTCCATGCGATTCTCCAGGCAAGAATACTGGAGTGGGGTGCCATTTCCTTCTCCAGGGGATCTTCCCAGGGATTGAACATGGGTCTCCTGCATTGCAGGCAGCTTCTTTACTGTCTGAGCCACCAGGGAAGCCCCAAAATCACAGTAATGCCACACACACAAATAGTAGTGGCATAAATAGGAACACAGATCACTGGAACAGAATAGAGAGCCCAGAAATAATCCCACACATATATAGTCAATTTACTACAAAGGGGGCAAGAATATACAATAAGGAAAGGATAGTCTCTTTTACAAATGGCATTGGGAAAATTAGACAGCCACATGCGAAATAATCAAGACTAGTATCTTACACCATATATAAAAATTAGTTCAAAGTAGATTAAAGAACCGAAACCATAAAACTAGAAGAAAGCATAGACAGTAAACTCCTTGACACTGGTCTTGGCAAGGATTCTTTGGATCTGACTCCAAAGGCAAGAGCAACGAAAGTGAAAATGAATCCGTGGGACTATATTAAACTGAAATGCCTCTGCACAGCAAGGGACACTAGCAGCAAAATAAAAAGGCAACCTACTAAATGGGAGAAGATATTTGCAAGGCATATATCTGACACGGGGTCAATAATCAAAATATATACAGAACTCATACAACTCAACAAAAAAAATGGATTAAAAAATAGGCAGCATGGTAACCGTAGTCAAGAATATTGTATTGCATATTTGAAAAGTGATGAGAGTAAATCTTAAAAGTTCTCATCACAAAAAAAATATTGTGTAACTTTGTATGATTACAGATGGTGACTGGAGTTATTGTGGTGATTATTTTATGGCATATACATATTGTGAATCATTTATGTTGTACACCTGAAACTGATATATGGTTATATGCCAATTATACCTCAATTAAAAGAAAAAGAAAAAGAGACAGAATCTGTAAAGATCAGGATTTTCACTTCTGGTAATGTCAAGCTAGATAATTTTGACCTGTTTTCTTACTGAGGACAACTAGAAAAATTAGACCCAAAAAAAATCTGTTCAAAGGCACTAAGAAATAGCAAAATAAGGAAGAATTACCAGGCTAAGGTCTGGGAGAAGACAAATCCAGGGAGGTAAGCCTGGTATTTGAAGCAGTATCTCCTTTAGTGAAGGACAGAGACTAACAGTGTTTCTGATACTCAGGAGTATAAGATTGCCAAGACAGAGAGAGTAAAACCCTTGCATTTTGGGTTTGGACTTCAAAGAGCACTCTTAGTACTAAGAGTGAATAAGAAGTATACTAAACCCCAAGACTGCAACCCAGCTTTGAATCATCACAGTCCTTGAAATTGAATTAAGCTTGTTCTAGATTGCTAGTACCTCCAGGTGTCTGGCAGAAGCAAACTTATATCCATTGTAGAGGAGATAACAGCCAATTCAAACTTTTATTCAAATTTCTTATTCAAATATAATGTCCAATCATAACTAAAATTAAGTAGCAGTGAAAAAAGACAAAATGACTAGAATGGAAACATCAGAAACAACAGACAATAGAAAAAGATTTACAGGGGCTCCAGATATTGGAGTTGTCAGACACACACATTTTAAGTAACTTTGATTAATATGTTTGAGGAGAAAATAAAAAAAGATTGAGAATTTTGACAGAGAACCGAAAACTATAAGAAAGAACACAACAGATTTTTTAAAAGAGCCAAATAGAAATTCTAGAACTGAAGAACACAATAATTGAAAATAAAAATTCAGTGAATGGGCTTAACAGCAGATGAAACATAGCTGAAAAAAGAATTGGTGAACTGGAGGATCAGAGGGAAAAAAATATAATGATCCAGGGAAATAAAAGGATGAAAAATAAACTGGGTGAGGGGTATAGAGGAAACAGTGACACAATACAACATCCATGTAACTGGCGTCCTAGAAAGAGAGAAGACAGAATGGGGGACAAAAAACATTGCAGTAAGAAATGGCAGAATTTTCCAAAGCTGATGAAAGATATGAATTCACAAACTCAAGAAGCCCTATAAAGTTCTAGTTAGATCAAGTGAAATCCATAGTTAGGTACATCATAGTAAATCTGCTGAAAATCAAAGACAAAGAGAAAAAAAGATTATATTCAAGTGAAAACCAATTAGACTGATAGCTAACATCTCATTAGAAACAATGGAATCTAGAAAACAATGATTTCTTTAAAGTGAACAAAAATAACAGAATTAAGATGAAATAAAGTTTCAGATAAAATAGAAATTTTAAATATTCAATAATAATAAGGAGAAGAAGCAGAATCAGTATTATTATTTTCTAGGAAAGGGCAAAAGAACCAATAACACTGAACTTTGTGAAATTAAGGATGTTTATTGTAATCTCTGCTGCTGCTGCTGCTGCTAAGTCACTTCAGTCATGTCTGACTCTGTGCAACCCCATAGACGGCAGCCCACCAGGCTCTCCCGTCCCTGGGATTCTCCAGGCAAGAACACTGGAGTGGGTTGCCATTTCCTTCTCCAATGCATGAAAGTGAAAAGTGAAAGTGAAGTCGCTCAGTCGTGTCTGACTCTTAGTGACCCCGACTCTTCTTGACCCCATGGACTGCAGCCTACCAGGCTCCTCCGTCCATAGGATTTCCAAGCAAGAGTACTGGAGTGGGGTGCCATTGCCTTCTCCGTGTAATCTCTAGGGGAGCCATTTAAAAGTAGTAAATGGATACATAATTTCCAGAGAAAACAAGGGAAAGGGTTGGGGCGGTGGCGGGGGACACCAGGCTCCTCCATCCATGGGATTTTCCAGGCAAGAGTACTGGAGTGGGATGTCATTGCCTTCTCCGGAGGTCATCTTGAGCCACAATCTAATCTGTACCAATAATCTGGTGTTTATATGTGAACTATGCGAACACTTACTATTTTAAAAAGGCAGTTCTGTTTATCCTGCCGGAGTCTCTAAGTCTTCCTCACCATCCATTTGTGCTGTCTGTCTGAACGTGGTTCCTGATCTCTGTGTGAGGAAGCTGCCTCTTGCAGCATGACTCACAAACACAGCATCAGACTCTTATGCCCTATGCTGTCATGACTGCCATGCCAGGGGCCTCATGAATGAGGTTTCCCACCAGGAATTACAGTAGCTGCCAAGGGACGGAGGAGGCAGGCACTGGCCTGGCTACAGACCAGTGAGTCAGTGTTCCAGAGGCTTCTTGGAAATGCACCTGACTCCCGGGTGGAGGGGCAAGACACTGAAGAAGGGGCTGAGGAGGAAGCACATCACTTTGGCCCCTGAGCCAAGAAGTAGAGTTGCTTGAGCAACTGCACGGCTCTGGGGAGGGTGGTTTAAGGAGTGGAAGAGGGAGAATGGAGCGTCTAAGAGTTCCCGGTGATACCGAACAAGATGCGAAAGTCAATGGATTAGACACCCTCTCCGCTGGGCTCTGTTACTAGAGCTTAACTGTGTGCTTTCAGACAAGAGCCAGCTTTCTTACATGCCTGCTGTAAAATGAAGAAGCTTGGGTAAAATGTTTTGAAACATCCAACTAGAAAATGTTCTCGGCATAACAGTTTTTGTTACAGCTCCGGATTCTATAAATGCACACATCTAGCTCATTCCATTTCAACTTTAAATGTGACAAAAAAGAAAACGGGTGGAGGGAACAGCAAAGGAGAAAGACACAAAGACCAAGGCAGAAGAAGCACAGAAATGAAACAGTGATAGTGATTCTGGCTGGTCTTCCTGTCTAGAAGGGCATGTCGAGAAGGCAATGGCACCCCACTCCAGGACTCTTGCCTGGAAAATCCCATGGATGGAGGGGCCTGGTAGTCTGCAGTCCATGGGGTCGTGAAGGGTTGGACATGACTGAGCAACTTAACTTTCATTTTTCACTTTCATTCATTGGAGAAGGAAATGGCAACCCACTCCAGTGTTCTTGCCTGGTGAATCCCAGGGACGGCGGTGCCTGGTGGGCTGCCGTCTATGGGGTCGCACAGAGTCAGACACGACTGAAGCTACTTAGCAGCAGCAGCAGGATGACTTAGAAGAGATGTGAATCTTCATATAAATTATTTACTAATATTATTATATGAAAAGTGACAGTCACCCAGTTGTGTCCAACTCTTTGTGACACCGTGGACTAATACAATCCATGGAATTCTCTAGGCCAGAATACTGGAGTGGGTAGCCTATCCCTTCTCCAGTGGATCTTCCCAACCCAGGAATCGAACCAGGGTCTCCTGCATTGCAGGCAGATTATTTACCAACTGAGCTCTCAGGGAAGCTATTATTATATATTATTGTTTAAAATTTGGTCCCAGAAGCCAGGAACTTCCCATCCTATGAGACTCTCACTTTACTGAGAAGCATCCTGATGTTTACACAGACCAGTGTTTCACATAATAACTTCAACTTTTATTATTGCTTTTAATACAGTATAGACTCTAACACAAGCCAGATACATCATGTGATATTTGACCCCCAAATCGTTGATCTGTTGTGATGCTGGAGGTAAACTGGGCTGGGATGGCCTTGTGGAAATGACCCTCCTAAGGAACCATTCTTATTGTTTAGTAGCTAGGTCAAGTCCCACTCTTTGTGACCCCATGGACTGCAGCCCATCAGGCTCCTCTGTCCAGGGGATTTCCTAGGCAAGAATACTGGAAAGGGTTGCCATTTCCTTTTCCAGGAGTCTTCCGAATGCAGGGACTGAATCCATGTCTCCTGCATTGCAGGCATATTCTTTTACCACTGAGCCACCAGGGAAACCCCCACCCAAGGAATGTTCAAGGGTAATTCAAACTATATGTGAGTTTTCACCCCATGTGCCAAGTTTAGACCAGGTGAAACGCTACACCATCTGCACATGCCTCTCGGTGTTGTGGCAGTCTCTATTGTAACTTGGGGACCATATCAAGAAGACCCAGCAAGAGGCAAAGAAATAGGTGAGACCATGACCTCAACCATCACCTTAGCATCACCACGTGGTAGGTACTGACCACAATGCAAGTAACTAATTCGTACTGAGGCCCTTTCGTATGCCAGGTGTGCAGTGGAGCATTTTACACAGATTTTTTTTATTTTTCACAACAATTTCATGACTCGTTCAACACCTAACTCATTTTATTGCCCACCTGTTGAATGCCAAACACTCTCACAGATCCCAGGGGTTGGCAGTTGGGGTAGGACAGCTGCTAACAGAACCAGAGAAAGATTCTGCTCTCATGAAGCTGAATTCTAGTTGAGGAGAAAGACTATCAATAAATAAATACATTTGGGGCTTCCCTGGTGGCCCAGTGGCTAAGACTCCATGCTCCCATCACAGGGGCCCAGGGTTCGATCCCCGGTCAAGGAACTAAATCCCATATGCCACAACTAAGAGTTCGCCTGCTACAACTAAAGAGCCCTCATGTTGCAACTACGGCCTGGTGCAGCCGAATAAAAAACAACAGAACAGATACATCTGCTGTCAGGGGGTGGTGAGAACTAAGGGGAAAGAGAAAGTCGAGTAAAGGGTCAGAGAATGCCTGGCCACGGGGATGCTGTTGAACGGGATGGTCAGAGAGGCCTCTCTGGTGATGTCAAAGAAGCCTGGGGAAACTCTGGTCCTGGGGTAGAGGCTGCAGTCCTAGCCCACCTTCAGATGGGGAAACTGAGCTTCCCACACTCTCTTATTCAGGAAGCGGTGAGGATCCCGCCAGGTCCCGACACAGCATCTGCTTTCCGCTATGAAAGGACGCAGGTTAGAAGGCGGCTGTAACTACATGAGAGGCTGGCACGTCTGGCACTCAATACTGCATGAGGCTCTTACCAACACACCGCCTGCCTCTTTGTCCCCATGATGGGTGGTATGGCTGGTTTCTCCCTATGGTACTGAGTTAACAGAATTGGCAAACTGCAGTGGTATCACCTAGAAAAGACACATGTTTTCCCGGATGTTTTCCCCATCTTCTGCCTTCTTTCTCCCACTCTTGAACCTCAAGTCGTGAGCAAAGGATCCGTGAAACATGATTTTCAGGCAGTTTTCACAGAGTGCCAGGGGGCTCCTCAGAGCGGCCTCAAGGACTTCAGGGTGAGGTGACAGGGAGGGTCAGTAGTTAGAACTCCAGTTGACACAGCGCTGCTTTAACCAGATGTCTTGGGGCTCTGCAAATGAGATTTCTGGGATGAGCATAAAGGTTCAAAAAACAGAACAGGAAAGCAATGGCTCCTTGTGAATAAAAAATGCGTTCTTTGAGCCATCTTAAAACTCTGGCATTAAATGTCAAATTTCTTAAAAAGTTCTCAGTGGAATTAAAGCCCTAGGGGATAGTTTTAAAGTTTTGAGAACTAAATGGTGTGTGCGTGTGTGTTTAGTCACAAGTATTCTATCGGAGGAGGATGCATGTGGACCCACAAATTGTTATGCAAATTTGATCAAAGATTTGGAGAATCATGAGGGGAGATCAGTGTGTAACTATCATTTTCTCTTTCCTGTGGCACATAGTCTACACACACACACACATGCCCCCACACACACATGCCCGCCCACACACATGCCCGCCCACACACATGCCCACCAACAGACGTATGGCGTGAGGTTTAGTTTCCTTTTATGACAGTTGTATTTTTTAGATAAAAGTCTAGGAGGGAATTCCACTCTGAACATTTCAGAAAATCCGTAACTTCTATGCCGGTAAAGTGAGAAGTCTCACCTATCAAGTGAGGAAAACACTGGAAAGAGACTGTGAAAGTCAATTTGGTTTCTAATCCACATTTGATAGGAAGATCATTTCCTTATGATTTTACTGTGTTTAGCTATTGAACTCAAAATGGTGAGAAACATCCAGGGCTTATAAATATGTACCGCTAGCTGCCGTGGCTTTGAAGGTATGTTTGTGAGTGTGAGTATGTGTGTGTGTGTGTGGGTCTCTGAGAAGAAAGACCATTCTTTCCTCTGGTATCTTCTGAAAGGCCAGTCGAGGCAGGGGGCAGCAGCTGCTCTCCAGGGCGCATGCTCTGTCGCCTCCTTTTAGTACTGGTATCTCACCAATTCTTGGCAGGTCACATGGCTGCCGAGCAGAAGTGTCAGCAAAGCTTCTAGCAGCTGGGTGAGGCCTTGTGACACCAGTGGAGTTGGAACAAAAGTGATGGGTATATCTTTGAGACACCAGCTTCAGTGTGACTGGTTTCTTCCACACGTTCCCCTTCCTGTGGACTGGCCCTGGGATGTAAGCCTCATTTAACCAGGTATGTGAGAAATCATGGGACAGGCTAGCAGAACCACATGGAGAAGGAAGAAGAAGGCTGGATGAAGATGGTTTCTCAGAAAAGAGCTCTCTACAGTGTGGGCCATGAGCCTGCCTCTGTAATATCTCAGCAAAGCTAAAGAAACATCTGTTTGGTGTGAGCTACTGTATTTTTGTTGCTGTTATTGCTTTATTTGTTTCTTGGTTATTGGCCAGTTATTGTCTATTCTAACCAATAACCTGTTGGATATAAGAAAAGAGTAAAAGGTGACTTGGGGTTTAGATTACTGAATTTCTGAATTCTACCCTCAACTCGTCACCCTATCCTTTTAGATCCACAAGGGAATTACACTGTAGATGAGGGTTTAACCTCAAAACTTAGTCTTCTACTGAGCTGGCCTGGATCATGCTGGACAGATGTTACAAACTCAGCTGTCAACAGGGTTCAGGTAGGTAAACACAAAGAAACAAAACATTGAATAAAGGCAGACCCAGGGGATAGTGTGTGATCATGCAAAGGACTGAGATTTAGCAACATGGGCTCAGAATTTCAGGCGGGGGGGGGAGGGAGGGAGGGGAGGAGAATAGAACATGTGAGACAAATAGAAAGCACATAAAGAACAGTAGATTTAAACCAAAACTAACAAAAACTATCAGAGTATATAAAAATATAAATACCTTTTACAAGAGACACATAGGGGTTCAGAAATATTTAAACTAATTGGAAACAAAAGAAATACCATCTATCATGAATAAGCTAGTAGAGCTGTTTTACCATTGAAAAAGTAAACATTTAAGTAAAAAGTATAACTAGAGATACCAAAAGATTCAATGATTTTTAATTTTTATATACCTAATCTCAGAATTATAATAAATAGACAAATTTACAATTATGGTGGGGGAGTTCAATACATCTCTCTCAAATATTGATGGAACAAAATAATTTTAAGAATCACTGAAGGACAAAGATGACTCCTTAACATTAATTTTTTTTTTTACAATATATGATTTCAAATAGAAAAACTAACAAGTTAAATTTAAATTATTTCCTCAATAGCTCAGATGATAAAGAATCTGTCTACAATGCAGGAGACCTGGGTTTGAATCCTGGGTCAGGAAGACCCCCTGGAGAAAGGAATGGCAAGCAACTCCAACTTCTTGCCTGGAGAATCCCATAGACAGAGGAGCCCGGCAGGCTACAGCCCATGGGGTTGCAAAGAGTTGGACGTGACTGAGCGAGTAACACAACAATGCGTAACTATATATTCATGAACAGTATTGGAAGAAAATAACTTGGAGGATAACTATATAAGAATAAAGGGAAGTGTAATATATTGTGTTCCAAAAGCAAGTTCAAAGCAGGGTAGTTTTAGTGTAGGAACAAGTAAGTTTTAGAACTGATTTCACATGCTAAGTCATTTGACCTGACTCAGGAAAGAATATGCTCCAGTTATAACTGCAAACAGGCTATTTCTGTAAAACAATGACAGGAAGCAGAATCCTAAGATGGCTCCTACCATCTGTTCCCTGGAGTTGCCCTGTGATTAGGTTAGGTCACATAACAAGGGTGAGGGATTTTGCAGATGTAGTTAAGGCTCCAGAGGTGCTGGCTTTAAAGTAATCAGAAAGATTACCTTGGGTGGGTCTGACTTAATAAGGTGGAAGTCTAAAAGAAGGCTGAAACCTTCCCTAGGTCAATGATACTTTTCTGCTGGCCTTGAGGTGCAAGAAACAAACCTGCCAACAACCTGAAAGAGCTTGTGGGCAGATCTTCCCTATCGGGTCCCCCAGCTGACAGGGCAGCCTGGCTGACATCTTGACCACATCTCTGTAAGGACCCAGCTAAAACTGTATTTGGACTCCTGACTCAAGGAAACTAAGACTATGTATGTATGTTTTAAGCCACTAAAGGGTGATAATTTGTGATGGCAGCAATAGAAAACGAATACAGCAATATTACATCCTACTGGCTTTGTTCTGTGGAGATGAAACTTCTACAAACCAATGGTATTCTAGAAATCTACACAGGATTTAGACACTATCTACTTTAGTCTACCTTCCATTTTACAGATGAAGGACATGACTTACCCAAGGTCATCAAAGCAACTTAATGGCAGGACTCAGGGGAAAACTCAGGCCTCCAGATTTGCAGTGCCCTTTTTCAACTCCATCACTATCCCATTTCAGATGGGAGTCAGGAGAAGGCAGTGGGGCATCAGGTTGGAGTAAGCAGTGATAGAGAATAAACTAATATAAAGAATGAGAGCCAGCCAGCCTTCCTTGTTTTTTATTGAAGTATAGTTGATTTACAATGTTGTGTTAATTCCTGCTGTATAGCAAAGTGATTCAAGTTATATATTCTTTCTCATATTCTTTTCCATCATGTTTTTTCATAGGATAGTGAATATAGTTCTCTGTGCTACACAGTAGGACCTTGATCCATTCTATACACAATAGCTTACATCTGCCTACCCCAACCTCCCACTCCATCCCTCCCCCAACTTCCTCCCCACTGGCAACCACAAGTCTGATCTCTATGTTTGTGGTCTGTTTGTATTTCACAGGTAGGCTCACTTGCGTCATATTTTAGATTCCACATATAAGTGATATCGTATGGCATTTGCCTTTCTCTTTCTGAATTACTTCACTTACTATGATAATCTCTAGTTGCATATATGTTGCTGCAAATGGCATTATTTCATTCTTTTTTATGGCTGAGTAGTATTCCATTGTATAGATGTACTATGTCTTTGGGCTTCCCTTGCAGCTCAGCTGGTAAAGAATCTGCTTGCAGTGAGGGAGACCTGGGTTCAATCCCTGGGTTGGGAAGATTCCCTGGAGAAGGGAAAGGCTGTCCACTCCAGTATTCTGGCCTGGAGAATTCCATGGACCATATAGTCCATGGGGTCACAAAGAGTCAGACATGACTGAGCAACTTTCACACTTCACTCATCACATCTTTACCCACTCATCTGTCAATGGACATGGAGGTTGTTTCTCCATGTCTTAGCTATTGTGAATAGTGCTGCTATGAACACAGGGGTGCGTGTATCATTTTGGATTAAAGTTTTGTCCAGATATATGCCCAGGAGTGGGACTGCTAAACATCTAGTAATTCTATTTTTAGTTTTCTGAGACACCTCCACACTGTTTTCCGTGGGCTTCTTGACTATACCTTTTTACTGTGTAAACACCTAGGGGAAACTTTGGGCTCAGAGTCCTAAGCAACTTCCTCAAAGGTGAGGCAGCGAGACGGTTTTTCCAGGAACACACAGACACACCCCTAAAAATCAAAGCAGGGTCCTATCAGAATCACTCACGGATATAATTCCACCCTTTGTGTTTCATCTCTTTGACTTAAGGTCCAAATGCAAATCAACCCAGTGAAGAAGGTAATGCTAAACCTTGTAACTTATTTACTCCTCACCATGGGTAAGAACATCAGAGAAGAGAGGGAGACACCAGAATCCTACTTGTAATGAGAGATTTCACCGAACTGGAGGGGAAAGCCAACATGCATAGAAGTTGAAAACTGGGAGAGGAGTGGGCTTTGCCTAGATTCCAGTTCTTCCCCAGCACTGATTTTACCCAGCACCGTTCTCACAGAATGCCTTCCCTCTCTACTCAGTGGTATATGTACTGAATAAACATTTCTTAAGTCAACAAATTCTCAAACTACTGTGATCTGGTAAGGTGACGGAAGCTCTTAGAAGTATAAAGAATACTTGGAAACAGCAGGGAAATATTTCTGAAACACTCAGACTACAAAGTAGTGTTAAAAGGCCAGACTAGGAGGCCAGTGGCTTGGATTTAAATGTGCCTGTTTTAAATCCAAGAGATTTACCACTTTCTAGCTGACCTGCCTTGAATAAGTTACTTAAATTTCCTAATGATTCCATGTATTCAGCTGAAAACAAAAATGGGAAAATAGTCTGCCTTATAGGGTTAAGGAGAATTCCATGAGATAATTGCATATAGTACTTAGTAGTGTTCTGACAAACAGTAAGCACTCTACAAATGTTCATCCTTTGATTAATAATCTCTGACCGTAGGGACTCTCTGGCCTAAGCAAATATTCACCCACTTTAGCTAGAGTTTGGTAATATCCCTAACTTGGACTGTACTTCATTTTATCAACAAAGATGATAGATGCTTAAAAGTAAAAGTGTTAGTTGCTCAGTCGTGTCTGACTCTTTGCAGTCCCATGGACTGTAGCCTGCCAAGTTCCTCTGTCCATGGAATTTTCCAGGCACAAATACTGGCATGGGTTGCCATTCCTTTCTCCAGGGGATCTTCCGGACCCAGTAATCGAACTCGAATCTCCTGCCTTGCAGGCAGATTATTTACCATCTGAGATGCTACAGAAGCTGATAGATGCTTGATCCATATTAATGATGTTTTTTTTAATCAACCAGCAGCAGCATTGGTTAATCTGACCTATTTTTCCAGTCCAAGTATGAAACTAGTAGAGTAGCAATTCAGTCTAATTCAATAAACATTCATGGCACTGTGATTAACACTGGGGAGTGGATGTGGAGATAAATACAGTGTTTTTCCTTAAGAAGCTCACACTCTTCTGGAGGAAAAGACATTAATTACAATCACAAATTGCAATAAAAGGCAGAGAAGTGGACTGAAGGTAAAAACCATATGCCATCTCCAAACAGGAAAAAAAGCAGAAAGAGTATTTGATTTGAATTCTGTTTTTCAGCCATAAAAATGTGACTTTGGGCTAGTTATTTAAAATCTCTAAACCCTGGTCTTCTCATCTTCCAAATAAAGACATTAGAAGCATTGCACTGCAACATCCTATTGTGAGGATAATAGGAGATAATATGTATGGAGTCCTAGAAAATAACAGATGCTCAAAAAAATATTAATTCTCATGCCTTTGTTTTTGTCTATGTAAAATAGAAGACTTTACCCAAAAGGTGGGTTTTTGATATGGACTATGAAGATATGTAGTTCAAAAGAAAGAAACAAGGAGAAAGGCAGGATTAGTAGAAAAGCATCATCAACAAAGCCCAGAGCTGATGAGTTACTTGGTATATTGGGAGCATGTTTAGTGCTAGTGGCTTTGGCAGGAAACCTACCCTTTAAAAGCTCCAGTCTCATTTGTAAAAATGGGAATAATATTAACTAATAATAGTAACTTCTTCATGGGGATGCCATGGAAGTTGAATGGACTAATGCATACAAAGCACTTACTTGGACAGTGCCTGGTACACAGTAGTGTGTGTGTGCTTAGCTGCTCAGGCGTGTCTGACTCTTTGCAACCCCATGGACAGTAGCCCACCAGGCTCCTCTGTCCATGGGGTTCTCCAGGCAAGAATACTGGAGTGGGTTGCCATGTCCTCCTCCAGGGGATCTTCCCAACCCAGGGATCGAACCCAGGTCTCCCCCATTGTAGGCAGATTCTTTACTGTCTGAGCCACCAGTAAGGGCTTCATAAATGTTAAACTGAGCTAGTGACCACAGCTCCTAAAGTCACACAAAGTTCAGTGGCCCCTACCACTCAGTTTAGGCTCCATGACTGCTCTGTGTCTGATCAAGAAACTGTGGTGATAGCTTCATAAACTAACAGCCTTTGATGTCTTCCCATCTTTAACCTTCCACCGGAAATGCACACTCTCCACATCTGAACTGCAGCTAACAGTGAACTTTTGGGCGACTGCCAATGGCTATCCAACCGGTTTTACCACCAAGGAGTTTTCCAAGGAAGAACGCAATAAAAGAAGTGACTTCCTGCTGCTTCAAGCTTAATTATGCCACAGCGGGAGAAAAGGCAGACAGAGGCAGGTGACTTCCTGAAGGTGTGGACTTAGTCCATAGCTCTGACTGAGCACCAAGTGCTGCTGTTTCCTTTCCGCTAGACACGGAGGCCACAGAGGAGGCCGCTAGAACCAGCTCTGAGTCCCTGAAGCTGCAGGAATCTTGAAGCATCTTGCAGAATGTGAACAACAAGGTAAAGGCTCACAGGGCAGTGGAGTAGGGGGTTTACCTGCATGGCCTGGTTCAAGCACCTCTTCCTGAGGCTCCACCCTCAGAAAGACCTGGTGAGGTTGTCAGGAAAGAATGAAGCATTTAGGCCAGACAGAGAGGGCAACTCAAGTACCAAGAAGGGATCCCACTGGCCACCTAGTAGCTGGGCTACCCAGTGACTTATATCCCAAGGGCTGGTCCCATTTCAAGACCTTTTTGTTTGCTGTTCGCTCTTCCTAGAATGCACCAGATCATCTTAGATCTTCCCTTCAACATGCAGTGTCTCAGTGACCATGACCTCAACTTTTAAATGTTACGTCTTTGAAAAAGCCTTTCCAGACCCTCTCTATTAAATTACCACCTTCACCAGCCATTCTCTGTCTCATACCTTGTTTTATTTTCTGCACACACTTTTCACAGCCTCAGATTAGCCTGTTTGCTTGTTCGTTTTTATTGGCCATCTTTGCTGACTCAAATGCAAATACAAAGAGAGAAGAAGCAAATACAAAGAAGAGAGAAGTCTCTCGTTCACTGCTGTTCCCTCAGCACCCATCACAGGCCCTAGCACACAGTAAGTGTCCGATGAATATAAGACTGACAAAGGAATATGGACAGGCTGGGGAACATTAGATTTGACTTAACTCCTGGAACTTAGTGGGGGAGATCCAGAAAGGATGCTTACCCCTGTTCAATGACCTTAAAGTCAGAATGTTATCTTTTAAATAAAATGACAGCCTCTGATTTGATCTCTGTACATTCCCAAAGGATTATGGGGCCTCTTTCATTCCCAGTTCACCCTCTATGTACTAGACGAACTAGCACTGGCCTTTCTGAATAATATCTTCTAGACTTCCCCCTTCCCGACTTGCTTGGGCTGGTGGTTCAGATTCAAGTTTCAATTCCTTGTGCTCAGGGGCTGGGCATTGCTGTAGGTGTAGGGGTTGGGGACTTGCTGCCCAGAATATGGAGTTTTCTCTCACTGTTCTCTAAAGAGGACAGGGAGGCTGATAAAAGGGGAGGGGATTCCTCATGCCAAGTCCAGTGTGAAATGGCCATCCCAGCCTCATATTTACTCTTGGAAACAGTTAGCCTCAAGCATTTCCCAACTCAGCAAGGAGTCCATTTCACCAGGGACCTTTGTTCCAAAGAAAGGGGCCAGAGGAAGGAATGGGCAGGACACACAGTATCAAAAATGCGAAACAAATCAAACCAGAGGACTTTCTCCAATGACCCCAGGTCTCTGGAGAGAACTCTGTTCTCATTTTACCCCAATTGGCTTCTATCGCCTTCAAAATTCTTAACAGTATAAAGACTTATTCCCTGCCTGAGTTTCTATCTGCTCTTCTGTGGCTGGAAAAATGGAAAAACACCAAGATATTTCAAAGACTTTAGATATCAAGCCAGAGCTATTCACGACTGCATGTACCATCTGACCCAGCCAATCACAGAGTCTTAGAAATCAGCAGGGAGCCAGCAGAGGAGAAACCCAGGCCCAAATCCATAGTATCCTCTTTAAGCCTCCACCATCCATCACTGCTATTTGCCACTGACTAAGTGCCTGCTGCTGCTGGGCTGACAAAGGAGACTCTCCATGAGGTGGACTGTTGGGGGGGCTGGGGGGAAGAGGGGTGTCATTGATAGAGCTGCAAGTTCACCACAGTGGTGGAAATCTCCTGCCAAGATGTGTGACCCAGAACAAGCCACTCTCCTAAAGTGGGCCTCGCTGTATATGGTAGACAGAAAGATGACCCCACAGAGATGTGCACGTCCCGGTCCTCGAAACCTTGAATATGAACAAGGAAGCATGACTCAGAGGGAGGAGCCAAGAGAATAGGCAAAGGGACTTTACAGATGTGACTAAAGTTAAGGACTTTGAGATGGGGAGATTAGCCTCATTATCTAGGTGAACCCAGTCTACTCACATGCATCCTTACAAGTGAAAAGGAAGGCAGAAGAGTGGGAGAAATACGATAGGAAAAGGATCTGACTCACTGTTGCTTATTTTGAAGATGGAGAAAGGGGGCTATGAGCCAAGGAATCCAGTGGCCTGAGAAGCAGGGAATGCCCCTCAGCTTGCAGCCAGCAAGAAAACAGTGACCTTGGTCTTACAAGCACAGAACTGAATTCTACCAACAACTCAAATAAGCAGGGGACCAAGTTCTCTCAAAGCTCCAGAGAGAAAGGCAAGCTGATGATGCCTTGATTTACTCTAAGGAGACCCGTGTTAGACCTATGATTGCTGGAACTGTATTACAATATATTTGAAGCCATTAAATTTGTGGTGATTTGCTACAGCTAGAAAATGAATGCAGGGTGCAATCCTGAGTATCTTCCTCTTTCAAACTGAGCTTCAGTTTCCTGTAGGTCAATAGGAGAGGATGGACAAGGTGACCTCTAAAGGGCCAGCTCTCAAAGACTGACTCTGCTGCCCCTAGAGCCCTGCCCCAGTCAGGATGGCGCTGGGTTGAAAACCATTCAAGAACATCTAGAAAAGAGTGAGGGAAAAGATGAATCTTTAAACAACCCCAAGATGTTCCCTAAGGTGCCACCAGGGCACTCAAAAAGTCTCCTGTTTTCCCCCCTTGTTACTTCTCTGACCAAGAAGAAGGAAGCGGGAAGTCTGGGAGGGCTAGACAGATGCTTCACAGTCCCTCAGTAGAGGCCAGAGCACCAAGTTAAGAAGGATCTTCCCTCCCTATAGAGGTTTGTTGAAAAGTCCTGAGTGTCAGTGTCAGCCTGAGGCAGGGAGTTGAGGGGAGAGATGTGCGTGCCAGACATGTCATCTTGATCACAACTGATCTGGGGAGCCCAGTTGTCTTCTCTTTTTGTCTCCCTCCTCCACGTCTTTTTTCCTATCCTACCCTATGCAGTGGGTCATCAGCAATTCACACGCCCCAATTAGCCCACCAGGATCCAAATCACCAAAATAATGAAGCTGTATGTGCACACAACTAAGCAGTTTGAAGTACACAGTTTAGACACTGGATCTGCTTTGCTGCTTTCTGATATGCCAAGAAGTCATAATTCTGACCTGTTACCCTTCCTGGTTCCCTAACTCTTAATCTTTACACCAGATGTACATCACTCTCAGCTGAGGTTCACTGTCAATGAGTGAGATGAACTGATACTAGGGGGTCTAGTGATTCACTGGTCAAGAGGCTGCCAAATTCTCAATTAACTCCCCAGGTCACCCTGTTAAGTAATTGACAGAGGCAAGATCTGAACCTAGATCCTCTCAATTGCAATGAGGTTCAGCGCATAGGCCCCGAAGCCAAACTGCCTGGGTTCAAACTGCAGCTCTGCCACTTACTGCCTGTGTGATATGTGTAAGCTACCCTCTCTGGACCCCAGTTTCCTTATCTATAAAATGGAGGCAATGATGATCCCTACCTCATAGGAAGACTCTTGAGAGTCCCTTGGACTGCAAGGAGATCCAACCAGTCCATTCTGAAGGAGATCAGCCCTGGGATTTCTTTGGAAGGAATGATGCTAAAGCTGAAACTCCAGTACTTTGGCCACCTCATGTGAAGAGCTGACTCATTGGAAAAGACTCTGATGCTGGGAGGGATTGGGGGCAGGAGGAGAAGGGGACGACAGAGGATGAGATGGCTGGATGGCATCACCAACTCGATGGACGTGAGTCTGAGTGAACTCTGGGATTTGGGGATGGACAGGGAGGCCTGGTGTGCTGCGATTCATGGGGTCGCAAAGAGTCGGACATAACTGAGCAACTGAACTGAACTGAAAGACTAAATGAGTCAATACATATAAAATGCTTAGAATAATACCTGGCTAATAGCAAGCGCTTAGTAAATGTCAGGTGGCTCAGTGGTAAAGAATCCACTGCCAGCACAGGAGATGCATGTTTGATCCCTGGATCAGGAAGATCCTCTGAGAAGGAAATGGCAACCCATTCTAGTATTCTTGCCTGGGAAATCCCATGGACAGAGGAGCCTGGCGGGCTACGGTCCATGGGGTCACAAAAGAGTCGGACACAACTTAGCAACTAAACAACAACAAATATTATTATTGTTACATTATTCAGCTTACCTGGCCAACCAGCCAGAGGTCAGCAGGATGTGGTAATACTAGTGTTTACTCTTATAAACTGTGAGTGGGAGGAAATGTGCCTGTCTTTGATACCACTGCCAATAGTGACAGTGTAAGACAGTCAAGATAAAGATCCTCTGTCCCTGGAAATATTTTCGGGGTTTCTATTAAAACACAGAAAAAGAAACAGAAGAAGTCCTTTCACGGAGAAGCAGAAGCACTCTTCTTAAAAGAAGGGTCAGAATATGGCTGGGAAAGCATCTAAGGTTGTACCTACCTCTTATTGTCCCCATAGTCTGACACCCCAGAGCCCAGTATGTGACCCAGCCATACTCAGCCCCCAGAGCATCTGATCGGTTTTCTGTCTCAAACACCTCACCACAGCCCAGTGATTGTCTGGCTGGGCCAGAAACGGGAAATCCCCAGACCTTTTTTTGCGGCGGAGCCCACAGTGCTGATGCTCTGAGTGGTCAAGTGTTTGGAAGATTTGATGGGGCATGACTTATAACCCCCGTGGCATGATTCATAACCCCTAGACCGCTGGAAACTCAAGGTCTCCGCTAGAGCAGAGAAGCATTTCTCCTTGGCTTTTCTTGGGTGTTACTACAGAAGTACATGATGTCCTGAAGCCCAGCTGGGCTGTCTCAGATGTGCTCAGAGGATTGCTGAGTGGCCCGAATATAACCCCAAAGCACATCCCATTTAACCACAGACACCCAACTTTTCCACCTCCACTTCCTTATTTTATGGGGATGGCAAAGGCAAGGTCTAGATATGGAAATGCCTCAAGGTACTCAGAGTGTTTCCCGACTCCCAAGGAAACAGTCCTTCCCACCCCAACCCCTCACCCCCACCCCTACTCAGGCCTTCACAGTCCTGTGGGATTATGCACTGGACAATTTATCCCCTACAGTGGGATCATAGATCCTAGCAGATGATCAGGCAATCTTCCATGATCGAGTGACTGAGGGGCTCTCACCGCTGCAGCCTAGAGCTATGAGGGAATCTGTAGATAAATGGGTGACACAGGAGTCCTCAGGTGCCTACAGGACGAGAACAAGTGAGTCAGGAAGAAGCAAGTGGACCTGCATGAGTAAGAGCCCAGCCTGGCCACTCAATCCAAAAAGCAGCCTTAACAGTTGCATGAGGTTTTTAAGATTTATCTGTCTCTCTCACCCAGTAGGCAGTATTGGGCGTCCTGTGCCAGGTGCTGAGGATGAGAGACAGAGCCTACCCTCAAGGAATTTGTGGAAGGCGGGTGAGCGCTGCGGGAGAACCGGCAGTCGGAACAACCCCTAAATAAAGAGGCAGGAGGGAGCCTTCTTTGTCTCCAAGATAACTTTGAATTTTCCCTTTCTCATTTGATCGGAATGCAAAGGGTATTTTCTCCATTTCACAGAGAACTGCTAGGAACAAACCACGGCTGGAACCCACCACCCCTGACTCCCAACTCCGGGCGCCTTCCACGCAGGGCTCGGAGAAAAGTAAGACAGAGAGCCTGCTGCTCTGGGGAGTGCAAGGACCCAAACTGCCAGCGCAGCGCCCACAGCGGGTGCGCTAAGGCCGGGAGCCGAGCTCCGCCGCCGCGCCTGGAGAGCAAAGAGAGAGCAGAACCTGCTCAAGAGCGGAGCGCGCTTCCCCCTTCCCCCCGCGACCGCAGGCAGGCGCAGGGAGACGCGGAACAGACTTGCCTCCCGGCGGGCTGGAGCCCACCCATACCAGCTCCGGCCTCCGGGGAGGCCCAAGATCGAGCGCCGATGAAGGTCGCTGGGACTTAAGGGCGGACAGAAGGAGACACGAAAAAGCAGAAGTGGTGGAGGGAGAAATGGGGGAAAAGGAGAGAAAAAGAAGGCGGTTGGGAGGGGCACTTGGGCAGCGGCGGCACGAGCTCCAGAGCCCACGAACGACACCCGATGACCCCACTCACCAGAGATCCGCGCAGCTGCTTTGAAAACCCGCGGCCACCGCCGCTGCTGGATCGTGCCAGGTCTGCGAAAAGTTCCTGGGGACGGCGGGCTCCAGCAGCGGGATGTGACCCCTGGCCCTCGGACCTCGGCCGTCAACGTGCCGGGTAGCTCGGAGCCGCGGGCAGGCGGGAGCGCGCGGGAGTGGCCGGCACGCGCAGCTCGGCACCCGGCTCGCTGTGCTCGGGTGCCTGTGGAATGCACGGCCGCCAGGGACCGCCCCGGAACGCCGGGCCCCCGGCAGCGGCGGCCCCTCCCCCGCCTCCCCAGGAGGCTGCACAGGAAAGAAGAAACTGAGGCTCGGTTTCCGAGAGTGCAGCTTGTCACGCGCACGCCTTGTGACCTTCGCAACCACTTCTGTTGAGGATCTCCATGCCCTTGTATTGTAAACCAAGAGGGAGTTGACCTAAAAGGTGTCCTCCGTGATCCTTTTCGGCTGTGGTCTTGTACGTGGGGAAGATGGAGTTTGGTCTGGGAGGAGGTTTGAATCAAGCGGCAGAACTCAAAGCTCCTCCTTTGCAACGCACTGAGCACAGGATCCTTAACAAGAGGCTTCATCTTCCTGACAGCTGCTTTCTCTGTAAAACGGGGGCAGCAACACCTGCCTCCCGGTCCTGTTGTAGGGAGAGTTGGAGGGCCAGTATGAAGTTGTTGGTTGTCTGGTGTAACATGCCTCTGCATCTCCTGTTTCTTTTGTGCTAACAGTGAAAGGGCCCAGTCTAAGGCCCATTAGATCCCAGTGTCCGAGAGGCCTCCCAGGCCCTACCAGTTTGTCCAGCTTCCGCAGGACAATCTCCCGCACGCCTCTGTGATCCACCTAGTGGGGGAGGCTCCCTGTCCCATCTTGGCACCTACAATGTTTAAATTCAGTAGCCCAGCGTTCTTGGCTTCCCTGGTGGTACTAGGGGTGAAGAACCCACCTGCTAACGCAGGAGACATAAGAGATGCGAGTTCCATCCCTCGGTGGGGAAGATCCCTTGGAGAAGAGCATGGCAACCCACTCCAGTATTCTTGCCCGGAGGATCCCATGAACAGAGGAGCCTGGCAGGCACAGTCCATAGGGTCGCAAAGAGCAGAACACAACTGAAGTGACTTAGCACGCACACCCACAGCACACAGCGTCATTCAGTCTTACTGTTCTAAAACACAGAGCTCAGACCTTGACCATCAGTGCAACCTTGAGGAGTCTTAGAGCCCAGGTGTGTTTCAGTTTCTTCCTTTGGCCAATAGATATGTACAGTAGGAACCATACTTGCCCAGGACTAAATTTTGTGTGGTGTAGGCATGGGACTTAACCCCTACTGTTTTCTCTGAGTCAGTGATAGGGTCACAGGAATGACTTTCAAATCATCCCTACCGGATGCCAGTTTTTTAGAGGGAGAACAATGAGGATGAAAGGGACTGACATGAAAAATGACTTGAAGAAAATTCTAGCAATTGTTACCCAACAGCATGTTTTAATGAAAAGGGATCCTAAAGTACCCAGAGAATTCTGAATGGTACACTTAGGAAATTCTGAGGGTTTTAGGAGCTATGAGCCAGAAACTAGATGAAAACCAAATAGTTAGAAAAGTATTATGTTGGTCATCTGAGTGTCCAAACATATTTCTCATAAATCACAGTACCACACAGTGAACTTCTTCTTAAGCCCAAGAAAAATGTAGGAAAAAAAGTAAGATATTGCATTTAATAAAATTAAATATATCGTAATATATTAATTTAATAATAAGCCAAAAAGAACAACAAACTTAACATACTAATTCTAAACAGCATTAACTCAGCACATTCTCTGCACTTTCTGAGTCTTCCTAAAGTCTTTACACACTTTTTAAAAACTATTTACCTATTTTTATTTTGGGCTGTGCTAGGTTTTCTCTGGTTGAGTTGCTGGGGCGTCTCGTTGTGGTGCCTTCTCTTGCTGTGGGCGCGGGCTCCCATAGCTGCAGCCCGTGGGCTCAGTATCTGGGGCTCCCCGGGGTCCAGGGCGCAGACTCAATAGTTGTGTTGCACGGGCTTAGCCGCTCCAAGGCATGTGGGACCTGGTCAGATCAGGGGTGGAACCCATGTCTCCTATAGGCGGATTCTTTACGACTAAGGCGCCTGGGAAGCCCCCTTTACACATTTCTGATGCATCTACATAACTGACGCAGTTTCCTAAGGATGTTTACTGATGATCTCAGAAACTGATCAAAAGCATGCCCCCAAAGTTCCTCGTTCACGTATCCTAACAGTATACAGTGTAGGTCACTTGAACTTCCTATTTCAATGTATATGATTCAAATCGAGCCTGTTACAATTAGGGAAGAGAAAGGAAAACAAGGAAGCTATTTTGAAAGTTTGAAACTTTTCACAGGTGAAAACAAGACGTGACTTAACTGCTGTAGGGAAGTGCTGGGACAAGACTAAGGGTCTGAGTTACAACAGATCGATTCTCAGGACACTTGTTTCTCTTGTTTTTCCCTCTTCTTCATTCCTAAATTCGATGCACAGCAGCATGATCTCATTGGAAGAAAATAATCTGGATGAAAGTCTGATCCTAGCTACACCTACCTCATGAATATCATCTTGAGCAAGTGCCTGAGCTACCCAAAAAGCAAGCCAGAAGAGGAAGCTTGAGTATCCTATGGGAGATGTCCTACATTACGTCTGGTGTCTCAGGTGAGCTGATTTTGCTGAGATGGCTTTGGAAGGGAAGAATAATGGATGCTGTGTTTGGGTAGTAGGAGGGGGAGAAGAGCTAATTTCAGCAACAAGCTTTTGTTACAATAAAAGTCAGGAAACCACTCACATTTCACTTTCTTGATCCTCCGTTACAAGTACTCCAAAGGGAAAACCATCAGGAGCTCAATTTATTGGGAGATCTTCCCCTCCCCCATAGTAGAGGGAATTTGAATAAAAGAAACTGTAGTCTAATATCATTAGCTTATCAAAACACTGTCTAAAAGCTTCTCCACTAGGATGCAAACCATTTCAGATACCGTCTCTGTTAATCACATCTGTGCAAGAATTTTCTTTTTCAATATATTTTCTTTGGTATATTTTTCACTTGCACATGCACAAGTTTTGAGAAATAATGTGGTATATTGGATTAGAAATCAGGAAAGCAAAATTCTAAATGTGTCACTCAGTAGCTAAATAACCATTACTGGCTCAGTTGCCTCACTTGGAAAATAGTAAAATAAGACATATTCCTCTGGTCTAATACAATTATTGAGAAAAGTGGGCCTTAGGAAGTATTGCTATGAACAAAGCTGGTGGAGGTGATGGAATTCCAGCTGAGCTATTTCAAATCCTAAAAGATGATGCTGTGAAAGTACTGCACTCAATATGCCAGCAAATTTGTAAAATTCAGCAGTGGGCACAGGACTGGAAAAGGTCAGTTTTCATTCTAATCCCAAAGAAAGGATTTAGAAAAGGCAAAGGAACCAGAGATCAAATTGCCAACATCCACTGGATCATAGAAAAAGCAAGAGAATTCCAGAAAAACACCTACTTCTGTTTCATTGCCTACACTAAAGCCTTTGACTGTGTGGATCACAACAAACTGTGGGAAATTCTTCAAAAGATGGGAATATCAGACCACCTTAACTGCCTCCTGAGAAATCTGTATGCAGGTCAAGAAGCAACAGTTAGAACCAGACATGGAACAACCGACTGGTTCCAACTGAGGAAAGGGATACATCAGGCTGTATATTGTCACCCTGCTTATTTAACTTCTATGCAGAGTACATCATGCGAAATGCCAGGCTGGATGAAGCACACGCTGGAATCAAGATTGCTGGGAGAAATATCAATAACCTCAGATATGCAGATGACACCACCCTTATGGCAGAAAATGAAGAGGAACTAAAGAGCTTCTTGATGAAAGTAAAAGAGGAGAGTGAAAAAGCTGGCTTAAAACTCAGCATTCAGAAAATGAAGATCATGGCATCTGGTTCCATCATTTCATGGCAAATAGATGGGGAAACAATGGAAACAGTTACAGACTTTATTTTCTTGGGCTCCAAAATCACTGCAGATGGTGACTGCAGCCGTGAAATTAAAAGACACTGGCTCCTTGGAGGAAAAGCTATGACAAACCTAGACAGCATATTAAAAAGCAGGAACATTACTGACAAGGGTCCAAATAGTCAAAGCTATGGGTTTTCCAGCAGTCACATATGGATGTGAGAGTTGAACTATAAAGAAAGCTGAGTGCTGAAGAATTGGTGCTTTTGAGTGGTGTTGGAGAAGACTCTTGAGAGTCCCTTGGATAGCAAGGAGATCAAACCAGTCAATCCTAAAGGAAATCAGTCCTGAATATTCATTGGAAGTACCCTGCTTATTTAACTTCTATGCAGAGTACATCATGCGAAATGCCAGGCTGGATGAAGCACACGCTGGAATCAAGATTGCTGGGAGAAATATCAATAACCTCAGATATGCAGATGACACCACCCTTATGGCAGAAAATGAAGAGGAACTAAAGAGCTTCTTGATGAAAGTAAAAGAGGAGAGTGAAAAAGCTGGCTTAAAACTCAGCATTCAGAAAATGAAGATCATGGCATCTGGTTCCATCATTTCATGGCAAATAGATGGGGAAACAATGGAAACAGTTACAGACTTTATTTTCTTGGGCTCCAAAATCACTGCAGATGGTGACTGCAGCCGTGAAATTAAAAGACACTGGCTCCTTGGAGGAAAAGCTATGACAAACCTAGACAGCATATTAAAAAGCAGGAACATTACTGACAAGGGTCCAAACAGTCAAAGCTATGGGTTTTCCAGCAGTCACATATGGATGTGAGAGCTGAACTATAAAGAAAGCTGAGTGCTGAAGAATTGGTGCTTTTGAGTGGTGTTGGAGAAGACTCTTGAGAGTCCCTTGGATAGCAAGGAGATCAAACCAGTCAATCCTAAAGGAAATCAGTCCTGAATATTCATTGGAAGGACTGATGCTGAAACTGAAGCTCCAATACTTTGGCCATCTAATGCGAAGAACTGACTCCTTGGAAAAGACCCTGATGCTGGAAAAGACTAAAGGCAGGAGGGGAAGGGGATGACAGAGGACGAGATGGTTGGATGGCATCACCAACTTGATGGACATGAGTTTGCGTAAGCTCCGGGAGTTGGTGATGGACAGGGAAGCCTGGCGTGCTGCAGTCCATGGGGTCACAAAGAGTCGGACGTGAATGAGTGACTGAACAACTGCAGCAAGTATATATCTTTAGTTTGCCACCTTAAGAAATGTAAAAGGGATGTGTGTGGCCAAGAGGAGGCTTTGTAATGTTTGTTTTGCTAGTAGCTAAATGTTTGTGTATTTCAAAGTGTATTCAGTTACTTGCCTACAGTTATCTCCATGAGGAAATAGAAGGCAGTTACATTGGTTAAATGTTGTAATTTATATGCTAAGAGAGTAGAACCTAATGTTCTCAGCACACAAAGGGAATGGTAACTATGTGATGGGATGGAGGTGGTAGCTAATATTATGATGGTAATAATTTTTACAGTTTATAAATGTATCAAATCAACATGTTATACATCTTAAACTTATACAATGTTAAGTGCTAATTATATCTCAGCAGTGCTGGAAAAAAAAAGAGAAATGGGTATGATCTTTTTTAAAAAAATTGCAGCATAGTTGATTTACAGTGTGTTAACTTCAGGTGTACAGCACAATGATTTATATATTATATATAAATATATAATCTTTTTCAGATTCTTTTCCATTATAGGTTATTACAAGATACTGAATATAAATTCCCTGTACTATACAACAGGACCTTGATGTTCACCTGCTTTGTATTTAGTACTCTGTTAATCCCAGACTCCTAGTTTATCCCTGCTACCCCTTCCCCTTTGGTAACTATAAGTTTGTTTTCTGTGTCTGAGTTTATTTCTGTTTTGTAATTAAGTTCATTTGTATCATTTTTTTAGATTCCACATATAAGTGCTATCATATGACATTTGTCTTTATCTGACTTACTTAGTGTGATAATCTCTAGGTCCATCCATGTTGCTTCAAATGGAATTTTTCATGACGGAATAATATTCTGTTGTAGGGGGCACCTCTTTTTTTCTCCAGTCATCTGTCAATGGCCATTTAGGCTGCTTCCATGTCTTTGCTATTGTAAATACTGTGGCTATGAACATTGGGATACATGTATGTTTTCAAATTAGAGTTTTCATCTTTTCTGGACACATGCCTAGCAGTGAGGTTGCTGGATCAAATGTTAGCTCTATTTTTAGTTTTTAAAGGAACCTATGTAGTGACTTCACCCATTTATATACGCTCCAACAGTGTAGGAAGGTTCCCTTTTCTCCATACCTTCTCCAGCATTTATTACTTACAGACTTTCTGATGATGGCCATTCTGACCAATGAGAGGTGATACCTTGTGGTAATTTTGATTTGTATTTCCCTGATAATTAACAATGTTGAGGATCTTTTCCTGTGCCTTTTGGCCATCTATGTGTCTTCTTCAGAGAAATGTTTATTTAGGTCTGCACTTTTTGATTGGGTTGTTTATTTTTTTGATACTGAGTTGTATGAGCTATTTGTATATTTTGGAAATTAAGCCTTTCTCAGTCACATCATTTGCAAATATCTTCTCCCATTCTGTAGGTTGTGTTTTCATTTTGTTTACAGTTTTCTTTGCTGTACAAAAGCCTTTAAGTTGGATTAGGTCTCATCTGCTTATTTTTGCTTTTATTTCTTTTGTCTTGGGAGACTGGCCTAAGAAAACATTGGTACAATTTATGTCAGAGAGTACTTTGTCTTTATTTTCTTCTAGGTGTTTTATGGTATCATGTCTTATATTTAAGTCTTTAAACCATTTTGAGTTTATTTTTGTGTATAATGTGAGGGAATGCTCTAACTTCATTGCTTTACACGTGGCTATCTAGCTTTTCTAACGCCACTTGCTGAAGAGACTATCTTTTCTCCATTGTATATTGATGCCTCTTTTGTTGAAGAGTAATTGACCATAGGCATGTGGATTTATTTCTGGGCTATTTATTCTGTTAGGATCCCATTTTATTCAATATGATGAAAACAAGAAAAATCTTTTTGAGATACACAAAATAAGATACAAGCAAATATATGAACCTATCAGTTTTCTAGAAGAAAAGAATCTAGTTGTGATAATGTCAGTTCTCTTCAAATAAATGTATAAATTTTAAAAAGTTTTAATTTATATGGGCCATTGAGACTATATTAAGAATTGAGGTAGCAAAGAAGTATGACTATGTATGTAAGATTATGAGCATGGTTTTATCAACATAAAAGAGCAATTTGTCTTGAAGTAAAATAAATGACTGACTGTGTCAGAATGTGAAAGAAACAAAATTTGAATGAGTACACTGTAGAAGTTTGAGAGAAAGAAAACTTTGTTTTCTATGGTTTATCAGTTCAGTATCAGTTCAGTCGCTCAGTCGTGTCCGACTCTTTGCAACCCTATGAATCTCAGCACGCCAGGCCTCCCTGTCCATCACCACCAACTCCCAGAGTTCACTCAGACTCACGTCCATCAAGTCCGTGATGCCATCCAGCCATCTCATCCTTGGTCGTCCCCTTCTCCTCCTGCCCCCAATCCCTTCCAGCATCAGGGTCTTTTCCAATGAGTCAACTCTTTGCATGAGATGGCCAAAGTACTGGAGTTTCAGCTTTAGCATCATTCCTTCCAAAGAAATCCCAGGGCTGATCTCCTTCAGAATGGACTGGTTAGATCTCCTTGCAGTCCAAGGGACTCTCAAGAGTCTTCTCCAACACCACAGTTCAAAAGCAACAATTCTTTGGCACTTAGCCTTCTTCATAGTCCAACTCTCACATCCATACATGACCACAGGAAAAACCATAGCCATGACTAGACGGACCTTAGTCTATGGTTTATAATACCTACAAATAATAAGTCTCAAAAGAAGCCATGAAATACGTTAAAACTTTTGACAAAATTGGTTCTGCTTTAACGGGCTTGTTACTCATAAGACTTGTTAAAAAGCTCTTTGATGCCAACTGATATATTAATACAAGAGTAGAATTTGATTTTTTTTCTCTATGTTAAAATGACAAACTTGTCTTGGACTATTCAGTTTGTGGGCTTCCCTTCTGGTTCAGCTGGTAAAGAATCCACCTGCAATGTGGGAGACCTGGATTCAATCCTGGGTTGGGAAGATCCCCTGGAGAAGGAAATGGCAACCCACTCCAGTATTCTTGCCTGGAGATCCCCCATGGACAGATGAGCCTGGCAGGCTATAGTCCACGGCGTCGCAAGAGTTGGACACGACTTAGCAACTAAATCATCGCCACCACCACCGTTCAGTTTGTTCTCAATGAGAGAGAGTAAAAGTTAATTTCTGTGTAATCTGCCCAGGTACCAAAGATTATATATCTAACCAGAAGAAACTGTCTGTACTTTCTGTTGACTTTGTCATGCCCTTGATTATTTCAAAACGAAACAATAGCAGAAGTTCTTCACTTTTTAAACAGTTGGAGTTCCTTATAATTATACCTACAGTTATGTTTATTTAGTACCAGCGTTCCCTGGTAGCTCAGCTGATAAAGAACCCACCTGCAATGCAGGAGACCCGGGTCTGATCCCTAGATCAGGAAGATCCCCTGGAGGACAGCATAGCAATCCACTACAGTATTCTTGCCTGGAGAATCCCATGGACAAAGGAGCTTGGCAAGCTATAGTCTATGGGGTCGCAAGAGTCAGACATGACTGCGCATAACTAAGCAAGCAAGCGTTGTCACTCTGGCTAATAGGTACCCAAGCTACAACCATTCATTGTCCCCAGGCATCTGTGCTTCTGTTTTAAGCTATTGATGGCTCTTTGAAAATTCTTTTCAATATTACATTCCCAAGATCAGTTTTGTAGCTTACAAAAATTGATGTGTTTTTACATGTCAAACCATCTTTGTTGTTTTCTATTTTAAATGACTAAAATATCAAAGGCTTGGCCTCTTACCTTATAATCCATGGTTTGTCATTCACAGTCAGGAAGGATAAGAAAGTTACTTAGGTGTGTTTGATATGCCCTGTTTTCTTAACTGGATTAATACTGTTGTAGGATACACATTATATATTAACCCCACAAAATGGGACAAGCTGTCCCATCAAAAAAAGAAGTTCCGTCTTCCCTATGTCCATTTTTTTGAAGTAGATTTATCAGTATCCCCACGTTCACAGCATATTCTTACCTTTGAGGAAACCCTGACAAAGTCTGCAATCCAGTAGGATTATAGAATAAAATCAGTGTTAGTTGTTTTCTCAAGTAAATTAACAGAGCCATCAGTCTGATCAAGATCAAGAGGTTTTGGCTTTCTTTGCATGCTTACCTCAAGTCTTCTACTGCATGCTTAAGTCTTCAGCCAAGGACAGTCCCAATGTCTTGGTGGGAAAGATTGCACCAGGCACCACTTGGCCATACTAGCTGGCGTTGCAGCCACAAGTAGATACCTATAGACTGAACTACAGCACCGAGGCAGGATTGCTAGGACACTTGCTAGTCCACACATGAAAACCTCATGGGAGTACGCTTCTGGTCCAAGATTTGTGAGTCAAGAATAAGTCATATAAGCCTAATAAGTTGATGAGGGGAGCATAATTGTGGACTGTGGTCATTTGTTGTAGAATATTGTCATTGGACTATTTTTAATGTTTTATATTTGTTGTGCCTGTGAGAATAGCCTTTATTCTCTTTTGTTCTTTTGCTTTCTTCCTGATCTCTCTAACCCCCAGTATGGCAAGCTATGCTTATACAAACTAAAAGAAAATATTTTAAAATGATACTTCATTCTCACTGACCCCTTGGAATTCAAAAGTGAATACTTTTAGTGAGCCCCTAGTAATTATTTGCAAAGAATAATGGCCGAGAATCAAAGAATCTGCCCTTAATTTCTATCAGGATGAAACTGAACAAATCTATTACACAAACAAAGCCATTCAAATAATTTTACTTTTGAGAAAATATGATCATGTAACCATTAAGGACCAGGAGTTGTACTTCCTTGTGGAAGCTAGACCATGAATCCTCCCAAGAGACTGGTCTGATAAACCTATTTTATGGCTTACAGAGCCCAGCATTATGCTAGTAAGATAGTAAGAAGTTCACTTGCTGGCAGGTCAGGAAGCTTAGCAAATGTTGGGAGCCTTGAGAAAAGATGAAGTCACTTACTTTTAGGGACTGCAAGTAAAATCTGATAGAGGTTAATTTCTTAGCTTTGGGTTTCTCAGACTGGAATAAATGAGCAAAGAAGAGCAATTTTTAAATATCATTAAATTATAGAAAATACTACTTAATACAAAACAGTAAAGGAGGAATAAAAGAACAAAAATGTATGTGATATATTTAAAGAATGAAATGGCAGGTGTACATCCAACTATACAAAAAGAGCCACTTTTATAATGGGTCAATCCATCAGGAAGTTATAAACATATATGCACCTAGCAACAAGACCACAGATACACAAAAGCATGACCAAGTGCGACTTATCCCAGAAACACGAGGTTGTTCACCATCCAAAAATCAATGTACTATGCCACGTCAAGAGAGTCAAGGACAAACATAACATGATCATCTCAATAAATACACATCTGATTCAATTTCTATCAAAAGCCCAAGTGTATTTTTCACAGAAATGGAAAAGCTTGTAAATTAAATTCATATGGAAATGCAAGGGACCTTAAGTACCCAAAACAATGTTTAAAAATAAGAACAAAGTCAGAGTATTCCCATTTTTCAATTTCAAAACTTACAAGGCTACAGTAATCAAAACAGTGCAGTATTAGAATAATGATAGGCATATAGATCAATGAAATAAAAGTGAAGAGTCAGAAATAAGCCATCACATTTACAGTCAACTGATTATAAGGGTGCCAAAGCAATTAAGTGGGAAAAGAACAGTCTCTTCAACAAAAGTGCTGAGACAACAGGATATCCTTGTACCAAAGAGTAAAATTGGATTCCCACCTCACACCACATACAAAAATTAACTCAAAATGGATCAAAGGCATAAATGAAAGAGTTAAAACTGTGAAACTCTAAAAGGAAAATAGAGTAATTCTTCATGACCTTAAATGGAATATTACTCAGCAATAAAAAAAAAAATGAAGTACTGGTGCAGACTTCAAGATGAACCTTGAAAACATCATGCTAAATGGAAGATGCCAGTTACAAGGGACCATATATTATGTGATTCCATTCACATAAAACATCAAAAACTAGTGAATCAGTAGAAGTGGAAATATTAATGGTTTCCTAGGGCTCAGAGTCGGAGAAGGCAATGGCACCCCACTCCAGTACTCTTGCCTGGAAAATCCCATGGACGGAGGAGCCTGGTACGCAGCAGTCCATGAGGTCTCTAAGGGTTGGACACGACTGAGCGACTTCACTTTCACTTTTCAGCTCCATGCACTGGAGAAGGAAATGGCAACCCACTGCAGTGTTCTTGCCTGGAGAATCCCAGGGACGGGTGAGCCTGATGGCAGGCCGTCTATGGGGTCACAGAAAGTCAGACACGACTGAAGCGACTTAGCAGCAGCAGAGCTCAGAGTAGTTAGGGGGTTGAGGAGCAACACCTAAAGAAGGTGAGATTTCTTTCTGGAATAATGAAAATCTTCTAGAATTGATTGTTTTGATAGTTGCACAACTTTGTGAACATATTGAAAGCCAACGAACTGCACACTTTAAGTGAATGAAGTGTGTGATATGTGAATTATATCTCAGTGAAGTTAAAAATATGTTCAGAATGATGGTGGGTGATGAACATTCCATCCTAGCTTCTTGTGAAATCTCAAGCAGAAGTCAGTCCTCTAGCTGTGGTAGTTGTTCAGCACTGTGTGTTCCAGATTTGCTGACCACCATATGACAAGGAGTCTTCTGTGCAAATGAGTCAGGTCAAATATCTCCAACGTATAGTGAAGCCAGACATTTTTGTGATCATGAACAATTTTTAAAGTTTGTAGTCATAGAGGTGAACTGATGAAGTTACCCAGAACTCAAGAATAAATCAAAAGGATGACCAGATGTCTTGTCAACATCATTCAAGAGCATGGCCTAACAAGCTGCCTAAAGACCATCTGACTCTCTAGAAATATGTATGTTTGTCTGATTTACTATTTACCGTTAATTAGGGTCCAGAGATTTTATAATTGTATAAAGTTAGATGCTAACTTGTAGAATGTTTGATTAGGTGTAGTTTGTTTGGTTAGTTGGTTGGTTGGTTGGTTGGTCCAGTAGAGATGCAAATTACTCCTGTTTGATAGAAAAGATAACCCCCAAAGTTGTCTTTTTACTGCCCCATGGGGCCTTAACCAATTTTGCATCTAACAACAATATTTTGTCAGCATTCTTTGTTATCTTATATTTCCTTTGTTTAAACATCTAAATAAAACTTTGATACATGCTTACTGTATATTTGAATACTTTTAGCATTTTCAAAATTATACCTGGACAAACTATTCGGAGAGGATACAGCACTAGGAATAGATCCTAGTTCTGGCACTTACTAACTACGTGACTTGGGCAAAGCATTTATTGTCTATGAGTCTCAATTTTCTCTTCTACAAACTGTGAATGCCAATGCTTACCTCCAAGTGTTTTAATGAAGATGAAATAGAATAAACTCATGAATGTGAAAGAGCTTATGTCTGGTAACACTGCTTGTTGGTATACATCTGTTGTTCAGTCGTGTCCAACTCGTTGGAAACCCCTGGACTGCAGAACATCAGGCTTGCCTGTCCTTCACTATCTCACAGAGTTAGTGTGAAATACTAACTCTCACACTAACTCTGTGCTCTCGTCTTGTTGCCCTCTTTTCCTTTTGCCTTCAATCCTTTCCAGCATCAGGGTCTTTCCAATGAGTTGGCTTTTCACATCAGGTGGCCAAAGTATTGGTGTTTAAGCTTCAGCATCAGTCTTTCCAGTGAATATTCAGGGTTGATTGCCTTTAGGATTGACTTGTTTGATTTCCTTGCAGCCCAAGGGATTCTCAAGAGTCTTCTCCAGCACCAGTTAGAAAGCATCAATTCTTTGGCGTTCAGCCTTCCTCATGGTCCAACTCTCACATCTGTACATAACTACTAGAAAAACCATAGCTTTGACTATTTGGATCTTTGTTATCAGCCAAGTGATGTCTTTGCTTTTTAATATGCTGTCTATGTTTGTCATAGCTTTTCTTCTAAGAAGCAAGTGTCTTTTAAGTTCATGGCTGCCGTCACTGTCTGCAATGATTTTGGAACCCAAGAAAATAAAATCTGTCACTGCTTTAACTTTTTCTCCTTCTATTTTTCATGAAGTGATGGAATTGGATGCCATGATCTTAGTTTTTTTGAGTTTTAAGCCAGCTTTTTCACTCCCCTCTTTGACCGTCACCAATAAGTTCCTCTTCACTTTCTTTGCTTTTAGAGTGGTGTCATTTTCATATCTGAGGTTATTGATATTTCTGTCAGCAATCTTGATTTCAGCTGTGATTCATCCAGTTCAGCATTTCGCATGATGTTAAACAGGGTGACAATGTACAGCTTTGTCACACTCCTTTCACTGTATACATAGTGAATATAAATTATATATTCATCTACAGGTTTTCTCCTGAGCCCTAAAGTAGATGTTTTTATTGCCCTTTAGAACACTAACCCATTTTGCATCTAATTTTATCAGTCTTATTTCAACATTTTTTTTGTCATCTTATTGGTTGCCTGCTATTTACAGTTCTTCCCTTCCTGAATTTTCAATAAACTAGGACACTGAATATATAAAATCAAAGGGAAAATTAACACTCATCTAATCCAATTCCCTCCTGTTACAGATGGGGAAACTAAACTGAGGCTCAGGGAGGGTGAGTGACTTCCCAAGGACACCAGCTGGCAGTTGTCAAAGCTGGACACGAACCCAGGACTATCCTGATTGCATTGTGTCGTTCTGGCACTCTGCACTATGATTTTGGTCAGAGTATGAATTTAAGGTAAGATAAGTGAAGTCGCTTAGTCGTGTCTGACTCTTTGCAACCCCATGGACTGTAGCCTACCAGGCTCCTCCATCCATGGGATTTTCCAGGCAAGAGTACTGGAGTAGATTGCCATTTCCCTCTCCCGGGGATCTGGCCAACCCAGGGATCAAACCTGGATCTCCCGCATTGCATCCAGATGCTTTACGTTCTGAGCCATGAGTTTATCAAGGCCCTAAGTTCAGAACTGCCTTTGCAATATTTTCCTTTCTATTACCAGCACTTGGTTCAGAATAATGGTCTCTCTGTTGAGTGAATGAATGAAGGATGCTGAGAGGTTTGAAGTTCTGCCTAAAGGCAAAGTCCTGTGCTTGAAAACATATATTAGTCAGGGTTATCCAAAGAAACAGAACCAATTGTGTGTGATAAAGAGAGATGGGGGGAAACAGGTTGATTTATTTTAAGGAATTGGCTCATATAATTGTGGAGGCTGAAAACTTCAAAATCTTTAGGGTAGAATAGCAGGCTAGAGGCCCAGAGGAAGAGTTGTTGGCAGAATTTCCACTTCTTCAGAGGTGGACAGGCTTTTTCTGAAGGCCTTCAACTGATTGCAGGATGCCCACTCCCATTATGGATGATAATCTGCTTTACTAAAGTCTACTTATTAAACTAGCAATCTCATCTAAAAAATACCTTCATAGCAACACCAAGAAGTGTTTGACCAAGTATCTAGGTACTATTGCCCAGCTGATGCACAAAATTAGGCATCACATTTCTGTTTCCTTCTAGCCTTCCAGTCTCAAGGAAACCTTAACTAGGTAATTGTGTATGTACTTTACCAACAAAGGTCTGTCTAGTCAAAGCTATGGTTTTTCCAGTATTCATGTATAGATGTGACAGTTGGACTATAAAGAAAGCTGAGTGCTGAAGAATTGATGCTTTTGAACTGTGGTGTTGGAGNTAGGTAATTGTGTATGTACTTTACCAACAAAGGTCTGTCTAGTCAAAGCTATGGTTTTTCCAGTATTCATGTATAGATGTGACAGTTGGACTATAAAGAAAGCTGAGTGCTGAAGAATTGATGCTTTTGAACTGTGGTGTTGGAGAAGACTCTGGAGAGTCCCTTGAACTGCAAGGAGATCCAACCAGTCCATCCTAAGAGAGATCAGTCCTGAATACTCATTGGAAGGACTGATGCTGAAGCAGAAACTCCAATACTATGGCTACCTGATGTGAAGAACCAACACACTGGAAATGAGAAACTGATGCTGGGAAAGATTGAAGGCAGGAGGAGAAGGAGACTACAGAGAATGAGATGGTTGGATGGCATCACTGACGCGATGGATAGGAGTTTGAGTAAACTCCGGGAGTTGGTGATGAACAGGGAAGCCTGGTGTGCTGCAGCCCATGGGGTTGCAAAGAGTTGGACATGACTGAGCGACAGCTTCTAAAGCAGTCCAAAAAATACGGGATTATAAGAAACCAGGATGCAGAGATGGTTGGGGGGGGGGGTGTTCTTGGAGGCCATGTGGACTCTGAGCAGAGCTCTAAGGTACACTGGGACAGAGAGAGCCATCTTGAGGGTCAGCCTAGACCCAGAATGTCAGCCAAGGAGAGGCAGTTCTTAGTTCACTCTAAAGAAGAATTATTTTTGAGCTGTCTGAAAATGGAACAGAATGAGCTTTCTTGGGGTGTCATAAGCGCCCTACATTGCAGGTATACAAATAGAGGATTCTGTTGGGATGGCGGAAAGTTGGGGAGTCAGAGGGAAGTGAGTGCCCCATGGACACAAAGTAATGGGCATAAAACTGCCACTAAATCCTACTATATTCTGGCTTCTTCTGCTGGCTCTGACAGTGAGTCCCTACCCCTCTCCGGGTCTTTTGACCCCAAAAGAGGGGGAGGAAAAAGAGAGATAGGTATTCTTTTAAGACACTTACACTTCCAAAATCCCTTTAAAGCTAAGACTCACAGATTATAAGATGACCACAGTTTTGACTTAAAAGCATATGCATGTGGGGTGATCCATCTCATTCCACGTATGGTTGTGGCCTGACTCAGACATAAACTCCCTCTTTACAGGTCCCCAGACAGCTCAGGCCTTTCCAGAGAGTTCAGGCACTGGGCACCAGGATTCCTCTGCTCACTGTGCTCCTCCACTTCCCTTCCCCCTGGAAAAATTCTCAAGGTCTTTGTGCTCTACAGATCCTTGGGCAAAATGCCTTCTTACTCTGGGGAAGCCCCACTTGCTTGCTAACTCTGAAAAGAAATATGCTTTTAGTCTGTAAACTACACACAGGCATTTTTAAATTGACAACTTTTTTTTTTTTAACTGCGGCTAAACGAACTTTCTGAACTAATGATTAGGCAAGAAGGTAAAATGAAATAACTCTCTCCAAATATGTGGAATTTGAGATAAAACAGGCTTCTGAGAATACAGGAATAAAGAAAAGGAAATGAAAGTTTCTGTTTTATAGCTTTCGAGTGGAGTGGCAGTCATGTGGTCTCATTAATGTGGTTATTATTTGAATCAATTCTCATGGCTCAGTTCCAGAATGTTCAATTATCACACAGTCATGTAGCTGAAGAGAATGCCTATTACTGGAAGATATCTCGGTCCAGCTGAACTAATTTTTGAAGTAAACTATGAGCTCAAGAAAAATATATGTAATAAAAGCCTTTGCTTTTCTTTTTTTCCTCAAAAAAGATTACTTACTTAAAAAACATTTCTTTAAGAGCACATACCATGTAGCTAGGATTTTACATGCATCATAACACTTATTCCTTGCAACAATTCTGTTGTGAAATGTCAGTACCCTCAGTGTTATTAACTTAATCTCCCAAAGAGGATAAGTTCACTTATCTAAGATAACCCAGCCACTAAGTGGCAGAACTGATTCTAAATGCCCTGCACCCAGCTGACTTTTACTGAGTTAAGTCCTCTCTGTGCCTCTGTTTTCTTCTCCATGTACCGGAGTAATTCCTGCCGTGGTTATTGCACAGTCAGACCACTAGATGCATGACAGTGATAAAGGAAGTAATTGTGAGACTCAAAAGGAAAAGTAGTTTTGAAAGCAAACAGTGCTACTAAATTTTACAGAGTTTTCGTAAATATTGTTGTTGTTCAATCACTCAGTCGTGTCTGACTCTTTGAGACCCATGGACTGCAGCACGCCAGGCTCCCCTGTCCTTCACCATCTCCCAGAGTTTGCTCAGACTCATGTCCATTGAGTCGGTGATGCCATCCAACCATCTCATCCTCTGTCATCTCCTTCTCCTCCTGCCTCAGTCTTTCCCAGCAGCAGAGTCTTTTACAATGAGTCAGTTCTTTGCATCCGGTGGCCAAAGTATTGGAGCTTCAGCTTCAACATCAGTCCTTCCAGTGACTGTGCAGGGTTGATTTCCTTTAGAATTGACTGGTTTGATCTCCTTGCTTGTCTTGAAGACTCTCAAGAGTCTTCTCCAACACCACAGTTTGAAAGCAGCAATTCTTCAGTGCTCAGTTTTTTTACAGTCTGGCTCTCACATCTGTACATAACTGTTGGAAAGACCATAGCTTTGACTACATGGATCTTTGTCAGCAAAGTGATTACCTAGTTACTTTAGATATGCATGTAAGTTCTATTTGTCCCTCCAGATTCACCCTTCGCACACTTCTCCACTCTGTGTTGTATACGGGGAGGGGCGTCTCTACTGCATCCAGCCCACATCACTGGGCCCTGTAGCAGACCCTGTTGATGCCCTGCCCAAAACCTTCAGACTTCACCCTCTTCCGTTCTCTGCAGACTTCCAACCGCTACTGTATCCGCATCTTTGTGTCTGAGGGCTTTTCCCAGAACCACACAAGGCCAATCTGCTGGCCTGGCATTCCATACATGCCCAGGAATTATCAGTCATCCCCAGGAACAGCTCTCAACCAAAGACTTTAGAGGTGTAAACACCCCCACTCCCTCACCCTTTGGTGGAGTTCTGCACCAGCAGAAATGATGAGGCCCTTATGAGGCGTGCACTTATGTTGTTGCCCTGAGTTGCTCTGTGGCACTCAGCTCCAGGCACCCAGTCTGCTAGCTGGTTTAGTGTGACACAGTCTTCCTGGCTGCTTTCTCTTCCCTGCGTCACTTCCTCCCTTCTCCACTAGTTTTCCCTGAACCTCTCAAATGAATGACTTTTACTTATGCCTTTATTGCAAAGTCTTCTAAGGGAAGTCAAACTAACATGAGTTTCCCTGATGTCTTCCTGCGGGATTTCGCTGAGAGAGAAGCACCAGCAGGAACTGAGGTGTTTTGCATTCTACCCTCCCGGCTGGCATGTCAATGCCAGGCTGGGTCCTGGACCGACAGGTCCAACTCCTGTCAGGGGGCCTTCTTCACAGAGCCCTCTCTGTCTCGAGTCCCTACCCCTCTCCAGGTCTTCTTCACTAGCCAGCTCGTGCTCCCTCACCTTATTCCATCAGGCCTCAGGCTGTAAACAGCCACCAACCTCTGCTAGCCCTGGGGTGCTACAATATTCCTTCCCCCCTGCCCTACTCAAACTTTTGCAAGTAGTTGCTTTATTCAGCTTTTCTCAAATTCCAAGTTAAGTCCACAATCTGCTCCAACAGGTACCATATGTAGTCTAGCAGGTTTGATGACGTCTGAGTTGCCCTCAGGAGTGTTCGTGATGAGGATACATGTGAAGGCACAAGGTGATGAGACAAGGATAGTGGAGGGGACAGAGGTGGAATGACAAGTGACCGTGCAAAAAAGACTAACTACTGTAGTGGGAAAGGAAGCTGGTTATGTTGTCTATTCCTGTGTAACAAGGTATCTGAACATTCAGCAGCTTATCAGAAGAAAAAGAAGGCACTAACTGGAAAAGAGATCTACACCCCTGTGTTCATTACAGCATTATTTACAGTAGCCAAAACAAGCATCCAGCCATGAAGGAAAGGATGGAAAAAGTGTGATAGAGATGTATGTATGTTATTCATGGCAACATGAAGAGTTGTCATGAGTCCGTTGGCACATTCAGTTGTAAAGAAAACAATTTCTAGACTCTTGAATTCCTACCTTAGACAACATATTAAAAAGCAGAAACATTACTTTACCAGCAAAGGTCCAAATAATCAAAGCTATGGTTTTTCCATTAGTCACGTATGGACGTGAGAGTTGGACCATAAAGAAAGCTGAGCGCCGAAGAATTGATGCTTTTGAACTGTGGTGTTGAAGAAAACTCTTGAGAGTCCCTTGGACAGCAAGGAGATCAAACCAGTCAATTCTAAAGGAAATCAGTCATGAATATTCATTGGAAAGACTGATGCTAAAGCTGAAGCTCCAATACTTTGGCCACCTGATGCAAAGAACTGACTCATTGGAAAAGACCCCGACGCTAGGAAAGATTGAAGGCAGGAGGAGAAGGGGATGACAGAGGATGAGACGGTTGGATGGCATCACTGACTCACTGGACACGAGTTAGGGCAAGCTCTGGGAGTTGGTGATGGACAGGGAAGCCTGGTGTGCTGCAATCCATGGGGTCACAAAGAGTCAGACATGACTGAGTGACTGAATTGAACTGAACTGACTTCTTTAAATGATGTACCTGCATTTCTGACAGGTAGGTTCTCCTTCCCCATCTCCTCTTTCTCAACAGCCCTTCTCTCATTTTATAGAAGAAGCACAGTCCTCTTTCCCCTTTCCCCCCATGTGGCTGACCTTGATGCATTGCCCCAGGGGGCAGAAACCTTTGAGCAGTAAACAACAGGGCCAGCTGAATCAAGGGTGTTGATATGGGGAAACGAACGACTCTGATCTCTGCCTTACGGGACCTTTTGCAACACAAGTGGTTGCTAATTCTTTGCTTTCAACAAAATTGCTGAAGCGACTAATGGAATTGTCAGTTAATGAATCATGAAAATTAATTTTTGAGGATCATGATGGAATTTTTGGTACATAACTCAGAGGAAAGCAATTTTTGGCACATAAAGAATTGTGTGAAAGTGCTGTGAGAAAAAATTTTCATTTCTTCCTACCTATTCATGTGAACAAAACTTCTTAACATTTACATTTTTTAAAGGTGAAAGAGTCAAAATAAAATTGATACTGAACCCCATCTCAAAAAAAAAAATAGCAGCTTAAAACAACCATTTATTATCATTTATTTTTGCGTGTCAGAAGTCCAGGAGCTGCTTAGATAGGTGGTTCTAACTCAGGGTCTCTCAGGAGATTGCAGTCAGGCTCTCAGCTGGGTTTGTAGTCATCTCAGTACTTGACCAGAACAGGAGAATCCACTTCCAAGCTCACACGCTAGCTGTTGGTAGGCCTTGGTCCTCACTGGCTCTTGGCAGAGGCTTCAGTTCCTTTCCACACAAGCCTCTTCAGAGGGCTGCTCACAAAACAGCAGCTTGCTTATCCCAAACAAATTATCTAAGAAAGCCCTGTACACAGCAAGAGGGCACCCCGCAGAGAAACCACCGGCTTTCGTAATGTAGTCTCACAAGCGTCCCCGCCACTGCTGTTGTATGCTATTGGTCGCACAGACCAAACCTGGTACGGTGAGGAAGGGGAATGTACAAGGGCATAATACCACTGAAGGACAAGTTGCAGGCTGGCTTCTACAGGTAGTCAAAAGTAACAAAATATCCCATTGAACTTCCCTGGGAGAGCAGAAAGATTCTCTGATGCGAAGCAACAGCTCAAAAATCTAAAAGAGCTTCCCAGAAATGAGCTGTAAGAGGCACTCAAGAAGCACAGGTGAGAGGGTGGGAAAGCCTGGAGATCCCAATCGTCCAAACATAATAAAGGAAACCAGCTCAGTGTTTACTGAGTAAGCCGGAGATCCGTGTAACCTCAGACAAACTCTTCCTCCTTCTGGAACTATTTTCTCACTTGTGAATGAAGAGACTGGGCTAAACTCTGTGGCCTCAGAACAAATACTAAGGTAGCAATTTATCATGCTCTGTCATGTCGCTTTAACTTTCAACACACTTTACTTGCACGATGAAGGGCAAAACTTGTTTGGAAGAGCTCTTGGCACCGTTGCAAATGGGTTGGGTGCTCCCACACCAGCTTCCCATTCTCAGCCTGAGCTGGAGCTCTGAAGATCTGATTCATGAGTGTGGTAATGGGCTGGCTCCTTCTCTGGGCCTCTTGTGAAATATGCTTTCCTGTGTGGCAATCATCATGTTTTGTGACTTGGAACACAGTTAACTAGAGACCAAACTAGCTTCATCCGCTTCCTTTAAACATAAAACTGTCTAATCCTTTCCGTGATGCTTTTTTGTTTTGATCTCCAGCACAAGAAACAGAGAGTCTTGATAATTTCTGAGGAAATAATCTCCCAGCAGCTGAATTTGGCCAAACCATGAAATGGATTTCCCCCCAGCCCAACAAGGACATCTCTGATGAGACTCCAAACTACCCTTCATATGCCAGTCTCTATACACGTCTTTCCAGAGTTTGGCATCAGGAAATCCTGTGAGGTCTACTTCAAAATATAGTCAGAATCCCTGGTCCATGACACTGTTGCCTGTTGCTTGGGTCACTGCAATAATCTCCAGACTGAACCCCTGCTTCTATCCTTGTTCCTCTGAAGTCCATTCCCAAAACAGCATCCAGAGTGACCCTTGTAAAATGTACTTTAGATCATATCACTGCTCTGTTTGAAATGCTCTGTAATGGCTCCCTACATCTTTCAAAGCAAAATCCAATGTCATTAAAATGTCTTCAAGGTCCTACCTGAGCTGTACCCCTATACCTCTCCCCCTTGCTCCCTCCTTCTCAGCCCCACTGCCTCCCTGCTGTTCCTGAGTTAGGCCTTAGGAACTTTGCTCAGACTCTGCTTGGAAACCTCTTTCCCCAGATGGCCACCTGGTCCACTCCCCACCTCCTTCAAATCTTTGTTCCTATATTACCTCCTAACAAGCCCAACCCTGACCACCCTATTTAAAATTATGACCAGCCTCTTTCTTCCTTTACCTTCTTAAAGAAGTTACTTAAAGACCCCCCCCACCAAAAAAAAATTTTTTTTTTAATTTAGGGGTTTCAGATAGTTGAAGACTGTATTACTGAGTTAGGCTGGAATCTAATTTTCAATTCTCTTTTATTCAATGCAAGCAATACACTGGCGGTCTCCTAGAACCAAGCTTTAGGGTTGGAAGGTGAACCGCAGAGAGATGGAAGTCCAGCTAAATGAGAAAAGGCTATAAAGTTGGAACAGGGATCTGCATTTGAGCCCTAGCTTCACCTCTAACGTCCTTTGGGAATCTGGGGTGGATCTCTTCCCTTCTCTGGGCTTCAGCTCTCCATCTTGAAAATAGAGGGAGAGGATTAACTCATCTCTAAGGTCAGTTCAGGAAGCAAGAGTTAGAACTGGACATGGAACAACAGACTGGCTCCAAATAGGAAAAGGAGTACATCAAGGCTGTATATTTTCACCGTTTATTTAATTTATATGAAGAGTACATCATGAGAAACGCTGGGCTGGAAGAAGCACAGCTGGAATCAAGATTGCCAGGAGAAATATCAATAACTTCAGATATGCAGATGACACCACCCTTATGGCAGAAAGTGAAGAGGAACTAAAAAGCCTCTTGATGAAAGTGAAAGAGGAGAGAGAAAAAGTTGGCTTAAAGCTCAACATTCAGAAAACGAAGATCATGGCATCTGGTCCCATCACTTCATGGGAAATAGATGGGGAAACAGTGTAAACAGTGTCAGACTATTTTTGGGGGCTCCAAAATCACTGCAAATGGTGACGGCAGCCGTGAAATTAAAAGACACTTATTCCATGGAAGGAAAGTTATGACCAACCTAGATAGCATATTGAAAAGTAGAGACACTACTTTGCCAATAAAGGTCGGTCTAGTCAAGGCTACGGTTTTTCCAGTAGTCGTGTATGGATGTGAGAGTTGGACTGTGAAGAAAGCTGAGCACCGAAGGATTGATGCTTTTGAACTGTGGTGTTGGAGAAGACTCTTGAGAGTCCCTTGGACTGCAAGGAGATCCAACCAGTCCATTCT
>SJYX01020302.1:188158-211043 GCA_006410675.1 Oreotragus oreotragus
CGAGGATGAGATGGCTGGTTGGCGTCACGGACTCGATGGATGTGAGTCTGAGTGAACTCCAGGAGCTGGTGATGGACAGGGAGGCCTGGCGTGCTGCGATTCATGGGGTTGCAGAGAGTCAGACACGACTGAGCGACTGAGTTGAACTGAACTGAAGGTCACTTTTGGCTCCATAGTTCCATGACTTTGCCCTTTTCTCACTGAGAGCTATGACTACTTGTGTCAGTTGTGAGTTCTCAGGGTTGAGTGGACAAACAAGCAGGAGTAAGGGATCAGTGGTACAGAGAGTGCATGGCCATGAACTATCTTTTATGAGCCAGCACCTGAGGGGCCTGAGGTCTGCCTTCAGCACCAGCAGCAACTGGGTAATGGCTGTAGTGTTTAACTTGAAGACACCTCTGCAAACTTCAGCCAAAAGAGGATTCCATCTGAGCTCCCTGCATCCTCACCAGAGCACAGAGGAAGTGTTCCCTGCTGCCACAGAGTAGCGTTTGGAAATTTGGAAAACTCAGCAGTAGCCACAGGACTGGAAAAGGTCAATTTTCATTCCAATTCCAAAGAGAGCCAGTGCCAAAGAATGGTCAAACTACTGCACAATTGCACTCATCTCACACGTTAGCAAAGTAATGTTCAACATTCTGTAAGCTAGGCTTTAACAGTATGTGAACCGAGAAATTCCAGATGTTCAAGCTACATTTAGAAAAGGCAGAGGAACCAGAGATTAAATTGCCAACATCCACTGGATCATAGAAAAAGCAAGGGAGTTCCAGAAAAACACCTACTTCTGTTTCATTGCCTACGTTAAAGCCTTTGACTGTGTGGATCACCACAAACTGTGGAACATTCTTAAAGAGACAGGAATACAAGACCACCTTACCTGCCTCCTGAGAAATCTGTTTCCTAAAGGAAATCAGTCCTGAATATTCATTGGAAGGACTGATGCTGAAACTGAAACTCCAATACTTTGTCTACCTGATGCAAAGAACTGACTCCTTGGAAATGACCCTGATGCTGGGAAAGACTGAAGGCAGGAGGGGAAGGGGATGACAGAGGATGAGATGGTAGGATGGCATCACCAACTCAATGGACATGAGTTAGAGCAAGATCTGGGAGTTGGTGATGGACAGGGAAGCCTAGCGTGCTGCAGTCCATGGGGTCGCAAAGAGTCGGACATGACTGAGTGACTGAACTGAACTGAAACAGTTAGTCTACCAAGCAGAGGAAGTGGGGGGAAGGGGATAAGCTTTAGTTAGGCTTGAGGTATTCTTGGGAAATTCCTGTTGAAGCCAAGCAGAGAGCATTCTAGAGATGTGAAACTCATGTGTCCCAAATGGGAATGATGCAATCCCAGCAAACTTCCAGGGCAAAAATGAGTAGGCTATCCATTAATGTTCCACTTTCCCTTGCATTTGCTTTCTTCTCTTTTTAGAACAGCAACTGGTTTCCTACTCAACTGTAAATATGAATGAACTGACATAGTGTGTGAGGAACTGCACTTGTGGAATCAGAAGACAGACTACTACTCTACCAGGAGTGAGAAAATCTGGGGCATGTTCCTTTGACTCTCAGGACCTCATTTTCTCTATTTGGAAACTACAAGGATTGAACTAGGATCTTTCTAGTATATGATAAATCTCAGTGACCCAGTCTACCACCCCAGGAAGCAATAGCACGCATCAGCAAACTCCAACCTGTGGCTGTTGTCTGTTTTGGTAAAAAACCTGCCAGCACCACTGATGCAGGCTGGCCTTGTGAGCCTCAGAAATCAAGCTGAGTATCCTCCTGTGACTCACTTTCCCCTTCTGTTCCCAGTGCCTGCCTCCCATGCCAATGCCTGGGCCTTGCTGCTGCTCAGGGCCCACACTGGTCACTACGCTATGCATTAGGGATTCTGCTACTGGTGATTACTAGTCACAGAGCAGAGGAATCTCAGTCTGCCTCAGTTATGGCTAGGCTTTCCAGGGAGAAGAGAAGAGCACTGGGATCTCAATTTCCTGCATTGTGAGATAAAAATAATGATAGCACCTGCTGGAGTTCTGGTGAAAATGAAACAAGACTACGTAGTTTTGACACAGTGTCCTGCATTCAGTAAGTGCTCGATAAACNGTTCAGTTGGTCTGTCCTCTCTAAAGTTGTCCTCTATAAGCTGTGACGTTTCTTTGTCCCACAGAATCTTTGTGGTCTGTGCAAGCATAAGAAGAGTCTAAAAGTTAACTCCAGACTGTTAACAATGATTCCCTCTGTGAACTAGGCTTGGGTCATGCTGTAGTTATTCAGGAACTTCTGTGATGACTGCATGTTTTAAAAAATAATTAGCATGTAATGCTTTTGAAATTTTAAAACAGTTTATAAGAGTCTCTTCAGAGTACTTTTTGATTTCCTTTTGTTTGTGAGCCACCCTTCCCTTACAGTTCTCTCTTGAATTCCTGACATATAGAGCAATATCTTGAGCATAGTAGGTGCTTGGCAAGCATTTGTTGAATGAATCCGTGGTTGTTTGTTGTGTTGTTGTTCAGTTGGTCTGTCCTCTCTAAAGTTGTCCTCTATAAGCTGTGACGTTTCTTTGTCCCACAGAATCTAAAACAGTTTATAAGAGTCTCTTCAGAGTACTTTTTGATTTCCTTTTGTTTGAGAGCCACCCTTCCCTTACAGTTCTCTCTTGAATTCCTGACATATAGAGCGATATCTTGAGCATAGTAGGTGCTTGGTAAGCATGTGTTGAATGAATCCGTGGTGGTTTGTTGTGTTCTAGATGTGCCAACTGCTTTGACTGTCCTGGCTGTATGCACACCCTCTCCACTCGGGCAACAAGCATCTCTACACAGCTTCCAGATGACCCAGCCAAGACCACCATGAAGAAAGCCTACTATTTGGCCTGTGGATTTTGTCGCTGGACATCTAGAGATGTGGGCATGGCAGATAAATCTGTGGGTGAGTGAGGTGGACTTTAGCATGAGATTTTGTGAAATCAGCAGAGTTGTAATAGCACACAAATCATGAATTCTGTTACTTGTTGGGAGGTAGGTGAGAAATTCAGAGTATTTTGCCACTAAATCTTCTATGATCCCAAATTCTCACATTTATGACCATGATATTTCGTTGGAAACTGGGTATTCTTAAGGTTGGTAAAATAGCATTTATGTAATCTGACATGTTTTTTAGAATCAAAAGATTAATATTCTTCATAAAAAATAATTGCTGCTGATGGTGAAACATACCATGAACAAACTTAAAAGATTAAAGTGGCTAATCTTATATATAACAAACTACAGATAAATAACCAAAAATTAGAAACCCGTATANAAAGTTAACAAACAAGTTTCTTAAAGTGTTTGTTGGTGGGTAGATATTTCCTGAAATATGATTTATATTGGAAAGTTTCTGTACCATCTTTTTAGATTGTCAGTAAATATTTGTGTCTTAATGTCAGTGTAGCAAGTAAATTGTTTAAATTTGTTTATGAATTTAAGTTAAATGTAAAAAACAACCTCAATGTGGCACTTAATTCAGTGAGTTAAAGTGTATTTTTTCCATGTTTGTATTTTGTTTCTCTTTATCAGATTAAACAAAACCTAGAAATCCAAATAGATTTCTCAGTTTGTTACTCTGTAAGTCTTTTTTTGATACTTTTTGGACTATAAACCGTTAGGATTGGATAATTTATTTTTTAGAATTTAAAGCCTGTGCTTGTTTCTAGAAATCTAGCTCCTCTAAGGGTATCTTGACAGTGATAATTGAATACTCGGAGCTCTTAAGAAGTACAGATAATTTCATTTCTTCCATGATGTCATTGGTATCTGAGAAGCCCTGAAACCACTTTAGTTACAACTATTTGTTTATTTATAAGTAAGCCCTTGTGTCATCAGTAATGTGCAAAAACTTATAATGAGATCATAATGGCTCTCAAATTTGTGTTTAGAATCAATCAGCAGTTCTAAAAATGCAATTAGATAAAACTTAAGATTTTTCTAAAATGTTACTGAAACATTGTTTTCACATAATTATTTTTCATGTTTGCCTTAAGTAAAACAACTTTTAAAATATAAATATTGTACTAAAGGTTGTTACTGCCACCATTTCCTGCAAGGAGTTACAGTGTCACGTTCAACAGGAGTTGTTTTTATTTGGGAAAAAATTTATTTTTATAAAAATAATACACATTCATGAACTTAGCATTCAGCTTAAGAAATTAAACAGAACCAAAACAGTGTAAGCCCAGTATAGCCTTCCTCCCACTCCATCTGCCTTCTGTTTCCTAGAGAGAGATGGTTATCAGTCTTGAATTCAGGTTTTCATCAGTTCTTTACATATTTTTGCAGTTCTCCACATAATGTATGTATCCATTAACAAATGTGTTTCTCAACTTGGAACAAATAGAACAAACACTGGAGTGGGTTGCCATTTCCTTCTCCAATGCATGAAAGTGAAAAGTGAAAGGGAAGTCACTCAGTCATGTCCAACTCTTAGTGACCCAGTGGACTACAGTAAAACAACTTTTAAAATATAAATATTGTACTAAAGGTTGTTACTGCCGCCATTTCCTGCAAGGAGTTACAGTGTCACGTTCGACAGGAATTGTTTTTATTTGGGAAAAAATTTATTTTTATAAAAATAATACACATTCATGAACTTAGCACTCAGCTTAAGAAATTAAACAACCAAAACAGTGTAAGCCCAGTATAGCCTTCCTCCCACTCCATCTGCCTTCTGTTTCCTAGAGAGAGATGGTCATCAATCTTGAATTCAGGTTTTCATCAGTTCTTTGCATATTTTTGCAGTTCTCCACATAATGTATGTATCCATTAACAAATGTGTTTCTCAACTTGGAACAAATAGAACCTTATTTTATGTGTCCTGCTACAACTTCTGTCTATCCAGCTTGTTTGTGGTGTGTAGGAGTGATGGGCAGTAATTCATGCCTGGCTTAACCACGGTTTACTTCTTTAGTCTCTTCCAAATGGACGTTTAGGTTGTTTGCAATTTTTTGCCTCTGACAACAGTGCTGTTAGAATCATTCTTACATGTGTTTCCTGTCACAGGAGCAAGGATTTCTCTGCATAATTTAAAGTAAAATTTGCTGGTTGTAAGATGTGTACATCATCAGCTCTCCAAAATGCGTTTACCAATTTTTGCTCCCACAAATATATGAGTAAACTATTTACTGCTCCACATCCTTGGCAGCTCTTGGTACTGTTGACTTCTTTCAAGTTTTCCCAAACTCATGGTTTTTTTCCCTTTTTTTGGCATAGCTTTATTGAGATGTAATTTTACATATAATGAAGCTCAGCAATTTTAAGCGTGGAATTATTTGATTTTGGACGAATGTGTATAGCCACGTAGCCATGTCCAACAATGATGATATAGAATATTTCTGTCACCCCAAAAAAGTTTTCTCATGCCCCAGTCAGTTCCTTCCCTGCACCTCTTGGCCCTTGACTACAACTAATTTGCTTTCTTTCACTGTAATTGTGCCTTTTCTAGAAGTTTACATAGTTGGAGTGTTTTAATCTTTTGTGTCTGGCTTCTTTCTCTTAGTATAGTGCTTCTGAGATTCTTTCATGTTTTTGCTGGGGTTTTTTGGAATTGTATTCTATTGTATGGGTATACCATATTTTGTTTATTCATTCTGTAGTTGATAGACACTGAAATTTTTTCCAGTTTGAGGCTCATCTGAATAAAACTGGATATGAACATTTGCCTACAAATTTTAGTGTAAATATGTATTTTCATTTTTCGTATTTACCTAGGAATTGGATTGCTGAGTCATGGGGTTGTTTGTTTACCTTGACTGAAAACTGTTTCTCTTAAGTGGCTGTACAGTTTCAGGTCCTCACCAGCAAAGGAGGAGAGTTCCATTTCCTCAATAACCATTAGTATTGTTGGTCTCTTTCATTTTGGCCATTCTAGTGAGTGTAGTGATACTTCAATGTGGTTTTAAGTTGCATTTTCTTAATATGCTTATTTGCCATCTATGTATTTCCTTTGGTGAAGTGTTCGTACAAATCTTTTGCCTATTTGCCTCTTTTCAAACTGAGCTTTTATATTTTTGTTGAGTTGTGCGAGTTCTACATTGTGGATACAAGCCCTTAATTGAATATATGTTTCACAGATATTATCTCCCAGTCTGTGGCTTGCCTTTTTATTTTCTCAACAGTGTCTTTTGAAAAACACAAGTTTTTAATTTTGATGAGGTTCAGTTTATCAGTTTTTTTTAACATATAACTTGTGCCTTTTGTGTCCTAGTGAAGAAACTTTAGCTTAACCCAAGGTTGTTAAGAGTTTCACTTTTGTTTTCTTCTTGGAATATTATGTTTCAGCTTTTAAGTGTAAGTTTATTACCATTTCATGGTAAATTTTGTAAATGTTTTGAGGTGTAAGGGTTGAGGTTAATTTTTTATAAATTGTGTAAGTTGTTACAATACTGTTTGTTGAAAGCATTCATTATGGTTTTACTTTCAGCTTTCTGGAATAATTTTTTCCTTTATGATTTGTTTGTGCTTTTGTTTCTTATGTTAAGAAACTCTTCTCTAAACCAAGGTCATAGAACATAGAAATTGCACAATATTATAGGTAAGAGCAAATTCTCTGGAGTCAGACTGCCTGCATTTGAATTGTGGCTTTATTGCTTACTATCTCTGTGACTTTGGGCAAGTTATTTAACTCCCTGAGCTTCAATTTCCTCACTTGTAAAATAAGACTAATAATGAAAGTCCATACCTCAGAGGGTTATGAAAATAAAACAAAGTTTGATACATTTCAAATACCTGGCAGAGAAACTATACATGTATTAGTTGTAGAGGTGGTCCTAGTGGTGGTTATTATTATCACCATCATTATATTTAAAGAAAGAATTTGATGCTAAGCACTCTGGCCTATGTAATTCCTAGGACTCTTTCTTGAAAATTCTGTGATTTTATGTTTTTAAGTTTAAGTCTGTGGCCTGCAGATGACCTGTTTTTTGTGAAAATAAAATCAGATTATGTAAGCCTTGTTTAATATTCCTTTATTTTTCAGCTAGTGGTGGTTGGCAGGAGCCTGAAAATCCTCACACGCAACGGGTAAGTAAAGGGTCATCAGAGAGAGGATGACATGAGGAAAGATGAGGAAAAAGACCATTTTATCAGTGAATATGGCTCAGCCTTATAAATCCATGATTTGTGTTTTGGTGTCTTTCACATTAAGAAAGTGCTTCTCGTGTAAGACATTAAATCATAATGACAGTTTTTTCCAGCCTGACTTAAGTTAATAGAGAAACCTAAGAGTAATTTTATTTCTGTACTCTTGTGAATTAGAAAAAGGAAATAATATGTTTCTGTTTTCCATATACCCACAAACTAAGTTAAAGGTCCATTTGTTCTCAGAAATATCATATCATCAACATGTAAACGTATCAGCATATAAACATCTTAAGTCTTGGAAACACCACTAATTTAGAAGATGCTCTTGGAATCAGTAGCAATCATGATTTAGACCGGAGAAGGCAATGGCACCCCACTCCAGTACTCTTGCCTAGAAAATCCCATAGATGGAGGAGCCTGGTAGGCTGCAGTCCATGGGGTCGCTAAGAGTTGGACACAACTGAGCGACTTCACTTTCACGCATTGGAGAAGGAAATGGCAACACTCTGGTGTTCTTGCCTGGAGAATCCCAGGGACGGGGGAGCCTGTTGGGCTGCCGTCTCTGGGGTTGCACAGAGTCAGACATAACTGAAGTGACTTAAAAAATGATTTAGACATCCTTTAATAGTTCACAGTGAAATTGATCTCTGCCATGTAAATTATGACTGATTTTGTTGCCTCAGAAGCAGAATATTAGAAAGATAGTGAAATGTGATTGAAATGAAGTTGTACAGTCAGACTGGAAATTAAATAATAATTAATAATTATTCACTTATGACTCAGCTAAAATTAGAAATACTGAAAATATCCTGGACGGGAGTGTATCCAATTGGACCTTTGCACATATACTATTGTCAGTGTGAACTAGTACAGTTTTCTTGGTCTCTCAGCAGTATCTACTTCCTGGACTCTGAAGTACAGAAATACTTGTACTTACGCACGAAAATATGTATATTCAGTTACCAAGCAGTTATCAAGCATATGCTCCATTCTGTGTGCCAGGGACCATGCTGAGCAATAGGAATATATGACCTTTCCTCTCACAGAGTTTAAGACTGATGGGAAAACAAAATCAGTTAATCCCCAGATAAAGGAAAAACTCAAAGTAATGTGAAGGAGAGAGAAGCTGTGCATGTGAGCATTTATTATAGGGAATTTGAACTAGATAAGTCTACATCTGAGGGTTGCACTAGGATCTGAGGACAAGAGGCAGAGAAGAAACAGAATTCAGGGTGGAGGAACACCCAAGGCAAAGAGCTTGTAAGTGGAAGGAGCAAGTTATAGACCAGTGGGCAAGTGTGCCATAGTGGAGCGTTGTGGTAGGTGAATAGAGAAAAGGATTTGGAGCCAAATGTGCAGAACCATGTGGACCAAGTTAAGGCATTTGAGAAGCCTTTAAAGCAGAAGAGCTGGCAGGATCAGATAAGTGCTTCTAAAAAACAATTAGTTGACTTGATAGAAGAGTGGGTATCAGGAGACATTTAAGTGCTCTCAGAGGAAATGGTTAAATACCTTTAGGATACCTGTACCATTTAATAAGATGTAATCTTTAAAAAGAATGAGGTAAAAATCTATTAATATATGTACTGAGTGGAAAATTCACACATAAAGTGAAAAAGTTTTAAAAGAGCAAGTTTTTTCTCCTTATATGAAAAATACAAAAATTATATGTCTGTGCATGCAGTTTTTAATGTATGCAGAATATGATATCATACCTGTGTCTGTGTGTAAGAAAGATTTCTAACTTGTAGTAGTGGATACCTGTGGTGAGGAGAGGGATGAACAAGAGATAAAAGAGAAATTTTACCTTCTATTCTTTATATTTCTATATTGCTTGAACTTTTCACAGTTACATGGCTTTTATGATTAAAGTATATTTTTGAAATGAAAATATGCATTGGAGTCGAGGAGAAAATAGAATATGGAATGTCACATTGTTGGAAATAGATGGTCCCATGGCCATGCCAGGAAAACAGGAGTGGTTGTGAGGGGAAGGAAGCAGTGAAGTGAAAGAGCAGTGCAAAGAGAACGTGGACTTTTCAAGCCTTTTCATTGCTCGTTTCTTCTGTTGTTGAACTTGAAAGTTCCATTTCAGTTCTGAAAATAGATCATGTAAGGAAGACAGAGTCTCTTCAGGGAAGAGAAACTTGCCCACTTTAATGTGTCTTTTCTGATCATTATATCTCTAGTCAGTTTAGTTGATGAATTGCCTAAGCTTCTTGTTAGCTGTTTCAAATACTTTGATTTCTTACAGATGAACAAACTGATTGAATATTACCAGCAGCTTGCTCAGAAGGAGAAGGTTGAGCGAGATCGCAAGAAACTGGCACGGCGTAGAAACTATATGCCTTTGGCTTTTTCGGTGAGAACTTGGTATAAAGAGGAGTTTCCAATTCACTGATCAAGACCCGTATGGCCTAAGAGCGGTGAACATTTCAGAAAGAGGCCATTGTCCCTAGATTCCTGAATGATGGCTAGCAAAAAAAGGTCCCTTAGGTGATAGGTGTCTTAAGTCCGACGGATATGCTTTTGCCGTATCATTAGGTCTGAGTTCTTTGAGTTTTAAGTACATTTGTGTTTCTCTGTCACTCCCCTCTATCATCTTATTTCCTAAAGAGGCTACTATTAGTTTTGTAGGCACCCACATTTACAGCTTTTGCACAATACAGAAAGTCAGAAGAATATGAACAAATGGTAGATTTTATTCATGCTATACATGTAGTCCACCCACCTTTGGCATCCTGGTAGTAGTGATTTCCGGACTTTAGTTATCATAATTTTTTGGCACCTTCCAATATTTCTCCAGTGTGGAAAATACTGACTTTTATACTGAGTTTTTTTGTGGTTAAATAAGTAGTAATATATGCAGGTATAATTTTGATAGAAATTATTGATCAAAGTTATTCTCTACTAGTTTGTAAACTACCAATTAGAAATGAGAAATTAGGGTTTGAAGCTTTTGCTGTTGTCCCCCCAAGTTTTATTTGCTCCCAGAATAATTTATTTTTTGTGTGTTTTCTTGGAGCCAAGCAGGTTGGCATTTAACAAATAATGTTTCTTGAATGGCAGTGATGTATCAATCTCAGTGCTGAGTTCTTTATACATATTACTGTGCTTAATCCTCACAACAGTCCTGTGTAGTAGGTGGTATATTCCCATGTTACACTGAAGGGAATGAGACTTGTAATGGTTAAATAAATTCTTGTACTGCTCTGCCTGAAAATTGGTTAAGCCATTAAAACCCTAAGAATTGGTAGTGAAAGGTGAAGTCGCTCAGTCATGTCCGACTCTTTGCGACCCCATGGACTGTAGCCTACCAGGCTCCTCCATCCATGGGATTTTCCAGGCAAGAGTACTGGAGTGGGGTGCCATTTTCTTCTCCAGGGGATCTTCCCCACCCAGGGATTGAACCCAGGTCTCCTGCATTGTAGGCAGACGCTTTACCATCTGAGCCACCAGGGAAGAATTGATAAGAGTCATATAAAAATGTCTTTTAGAATTTAATAAAACGTTAGAACTTAGAAAGCATCCACATTTGCCAGGGACCGTTATGACGTCTCCATGAATTTTTTGGACAATCCAGTGTTATAATCAGCATATGTAGTCGTGTATCTAGGGAGGAATTTGAATTAAATGTGTTACTCTTCCAACTTTCCCGTTACCTGCCTGCTGTATGAGTTTGCTTGTCTCTTATCCTGCATTTTTTTGTCTCTGTTGCAACCTGCTGCTATTTTGGTGCCTACAGCAACATACAATTCATGTAGTGGTAAGTTCTTTTATGATTCTTGCTGACCCTAAAGTTAGCAGACGATCACTGGTGTTCCAAGAAGACATTCATCGTGTGTCTTAGATACTTCACCTAGTTTTCTGGTCTAAGCCATTGCTTAGATGTTTTTAGATTAAAAATCACATTTTGCTCATTTTCACTGTATTAATGTAGTTCCAATCTCCATGTTTGGTGCTTTTGTTGTCATTTTAAAAATAAGATGATGTGGGGCTACACTTACTCTCTTTAAAAGAAGCATTTATTAAATTAGCTTTTTTTTTTTCGCTTATTTCCCTGAGCTTCTCATGCTGTCCCTCCCCAAATTCTTTATTTGATACATAACATATATAAAAATAGAATTTCTAAGAGAAATTTCTTAACTTTGTTTAGGACAAATACGGTCTTGGAACCAGGCTTCAGCGACCACGAGCTGGTACAACCATCAGTACGCTTGCTGGACTTTCGTAAGTTTGGGCATTAAATGGCTTTGAGGGAAAAAGCTGGTATCAAAATGAATATTGAACGAATGTGGTTTTAAAGTAACAGTTGCGAGTGGGGAAGAAGATGCTCATACTTAGGAAAAACCTAGCCAGAAAGAATATTCTACAGTAGAGCAGTACTTCAGTTAGCGATCTCGTGGACTTTTAGGTGGACCCTTGAGAAATGACTGCTGTTATCTTTTAGCCTTAAAGAAGGAGAGGACCAGAAGGAGATAAAGATTGAGCCAGCTCAGGCTGTAGATGAAGTGGAACCTCTACCTGAAGACTATTATACGAGACCAGTAAATTTAACAGAAGGTAATTTTACACATGATTCTACTTTGTTTCTATTTTACATCTAATTCTGGTTTTGTTACTTCTTTGCCTTGTGATTTTTATTTTTTATTTGAGATTTTTAATGGTATAGTTGTTAGTAGTAAAATGAATCATGCAGAAAATAAGATAGAGGTAATCATTTGAAGAAATGTCTGTCAAATTTCCCTATTTTTTTTGGAATAGTGCTAGTCACAAAGGCAGTGTTATTTTGTGTAGTTATCACATATACGTCTGATTTTGAGCAAGTCACTTAAACTAAGCGTGGTTTCTGCCTTTCATGCTAGTGACCACCCTTCAGCAGCGCCTCTTACAGCCTGATTTCCAGCCAGTCTGTGCTTCACAGCTCTTTCCTCGTCATAAGCATCTTCTGATCAAACGGTCCCTGCGCTGCCGAGTAAGTATTCCTCTCTGTAGAGTTGTCATTTTGTAAGAAAAAAGCAAAAATAAATGCAGTTGGGATCTGGTCAGTATCAAAACCTCTGGTAAATAGTAACTAGAAAATGTTTATAGAGAATGTTCCAGTGTGCAGGCACTGTTTTAAAGCTTTCAAGATAAGCTTAAAGCCCCTAACTCAGTGAGGTAAGTACTGTTGTTAGCTTTATTTTACAAATGTGAAAGCTGGGATATCTGAACGTTAAGTTCATACTGCTAACCCCTAAAAGAATACTGAAAGAATATAAAGCTTTTAGGAGAGTAGGGAGGAAACAAAAAGGACTGATTTTTAAAAATCAATTTAAAAGAAAAGCAAGAAAGAAGAAAAATAAGCAAATCCAGGCTCTAGGAATCTATGAAACATCAGAGTCTCTTCAATTAATAAAATAAATACTGTAAAAGAAAAAATGCCCCAAAAAGGGAAAGGAAACATTTTAGATCAATACCATCCAACAGAACTTTCTGTGGTGATGGGAATATTCCTTATCTGTACAGTCCAGCATATTAGCCACAAGTCACATGTTACGGAACACATGAAATATGGTAGTGCAACTGTGGGTCCTGAGTCTTTCTAAGATGAAATTCATTTAAATAATGACATGTGACTAATAGCTGCTATTATCAAATAACACAGCATTAGATTAGAAGAGACTTAGGCCTGTCAACCAAACAAATACAGTGTGTAGACTTTAATTCCTGATTCAAACAAAGCATAGAAAGAAAGAAGGGAGAGAGAGAGGAAGGAAGGGACCAGAAGAAAGAAGAAAATATACCATGCTAATACTAATCAAAAGAAAGCAAGAGTAGCCATATTCATCTCAGACAGAGCAGACTCCAAAGTAAGGACAGTTACCAGGGCTAAAGAAGGATATTAAGTAATGATAAAGAGGCTGGTTCTCCAAGAAGATATAACCATTCTTAATGTACATTTGCCCAACAATTGCGTGTCAAACCATGTGAGACAAAATCTGATAGAGCTATAAGGAGAAATAGATGAATCCACCATCATAGTTGGAGACTTCAACACCTGTCTCTCAGAAATGGACAGGTCCAGCAGGTAAAAAATCAGTATTGACCCATCAACCTCCCTGGAGATACACCTCTACAAATACAAACCAAAATATGTAGAGATTAGGATATATCTACCCAATGAGTACTGTAAATCTATAAGAAACAATGTCATAACATGGGATGTATTTATAAATGCAAAAAAGTAGGGTGTAGAGCAGGCACATAACTTTTTATGTAAGAAAAGAGAGAATATATATATATATACACATATAAAAAATATTTGTTTATGTTAGATCTATAGACTGTTGAAACAGAATAGACAAAGCAGAAATAGACTTAGGCAAGTCAGGAAACTTGATTTTACCAAGTAATGGCCTTTCAAGTCACTGGGGAAAGAATAGCTTGTGAAATCATCTCAAATGATTCTATGAAAAAAAAAAATGGGCTCTCTAACTTACATGATACTCAGAAGTCAATTTTAGGAACCTTGAAAACTTTAAAGAGTAAATATGAAGAGCAATATTTCTAGAAAGAAATATGGGAGACATTCTTTATGGCTTCTGGTTAAGGGAGTAAGTAGTCCATAAGTAAGATAAACCGTAAAGGATAAAATTACATATTTGACACATTAAAATTTGTACCTCCATTACAAGGAAAACCCATAAAGAAACGAAAAGATAGATCATAGACTAAGAGTAATTTGTAAAGTATGTAATTGACAGAGAATTAGTATCCAGAATATATGAAAAAGTATAACAAATCAGTAAGGAAAAGATAATACCCCATTCTAAAATTGACACGTAGATACTAATGTACCAGTTATGGCAGAGGGAATCCCAGTTCCCAGTAAAGAGGAGAGATACTCAAACATGTACAGTAATCAGGAAGTGTACATTAAAACTGCAATGAGAAACCATTTCATAATCATCAGATTGGCAGAAGTTAGCAATTTGGCAATATCCATCAAAATAACAAATGCACTTTTAGGAAATTATTCTACAGATATATATATATATGCATGTGGGAAATGCCTTGCATACAAGATTACTCATTGCTGTGTTATTTGTAGTAGCAAAATTATGGAAGCATTTATCAATTTGGGTCTGGTTAAATAAGTTACAGAATTATTAAATAGGACACAGAGATACCTCTGTGTGTGTTGGTATTTAATTTCCAAGATAGATTTGGTGGAAAAGGCAGAAGAATATAAAATGTTCTCTTTTATGTTACTGTGAAAAAGAAAGATGATGTCTATATATACTTTTTATGCTCATCAGCTGTACATGAGAAACGGGAGGCTCGGAGGAGAGGAGCAGTAGGATCAGTAACTGGTATCTTTACACTTTTTTTTTCTAGAGTTAATTTTTAACTGGATATAGGTGGAGCCTATTCAAGATAGTAAGCAAGTAATTGTTTATTCTAAAGCATGAGATCTGGGATCACAGCACTTGGATTTAAATCCCAGCTCCAAGTCTTACTGGCTCTGTGACGTTTGCACAGATTATTTACCTTTCCTGTGCCCCATTTTCATCATCTGTGAAATACAGACAATATTTACAGTACCTACATCTACCTCCTACAGTCAGTGTGGTGTTTAAGTTCACTTAAACCAAGAATGGGTATCTTTTAGACTAGTAGAGAGGAAATTAAAAAGGACTAATAAAAATAACATAAAACAAAGAAGGGACTTCCCTGACAGTCCAGTGGTTAGGACACCATGCTTTCACTGCAGGGGATATGGGTTCAGTCCCTGATTGGGAAAGATCCCACATGCCACTGCAAGCCACAGCCAAAAAGAAAAGAAAACGGGAAAGAGAAAACTCAGCAAAATTGTTCACACTTAATTAGAAGTATGTGTTAGGGACTTCACTGATGGTGCAGTGATTTTGAGTCCACCTGCCAACGCAGGGGACACAGATTCAATCTCTGATCTGGGAAGATCCTGCATGCTGTGGAGCAACTAAGCCTTGAGCTGCAACTACTGAGGCCTGCGAACCTAGAACCTGTGCTGCTGCTGCTGCTGCCGCTGCTAAGTCGCTTCAGTCGTGTCCGACTTTGTGTGACCCCATAGATGGCAGCCCACCAGGCTCCCCCATCCCTGGGATTTTCCAGGCAAGAACATTGGAGTGGGTTACCATATCCTTCTCCAATGCATGAAAGTGAAAAGTGAAAGTGAAGTCGCTCAGTCGTGCCCGACTCTTAGCGACCCCATGGACTGCAGCCCAGCAGACTCCTGCGTCCGTGGGGTTTTCCAGGCGAGAGCACTGGAGTGGGTGCCATCGCCTTCTCCAGAGCTTGTACTCCGCAAGAAGAGAACTCACCACAATGAGAAGCCCTCTAACCACAACTAGAGAAAGCCTGTGCGTGGCAGTGAAGACCCAGCATAGCCAGAATAAATTAAAAGAAATTAAAGTATTTGTTAGTTATTTCAATTTGAAGCACTAAGGGTTATACTATTCGATAGTGTGGTTGCTTATTTCCAAAAGTCCAAAACATCTTTCCTATATTTTGGTTATCAGTTAATATACACTGTTTTAAAATATATGTGATCTTGCAGCAAAATAAAATCAAACTGTATTAAATGCTGTGCTTTTGAATTTAGCAGCTGTGTGGATCAGCAGATTATATTCTTGTTTTCCTCTGATACATATTATGCATTTTTTTCTTTTTAGAAATGTGAACATAATCTGAGCAAGCCAGAATTTAATCCGACATCTATCAAATTCAAAATCCAGATGGTTGCTGTGTGAGTATTTGGGATTGGTGTTTCAGGTTACTGTTTTGTTTTTCCCCCACTATGAAATGTGCTTACTGTTGGCTTACAAGAGAGAGGCTACATCAGAATAATCTTGCTATTCTGTTCTTGTTTTGGTTTCGAAATAGATAACAGGAAGTTTAAGGCAGGTCTACAGGCCCAGAATCCAAGGTGTTTATATCAGGGACATGTACTAGTATGGTCTCTGGCAATGTGGTATGTTGTTGGTTGGAGAGTCATTCATTCCAAATGATAAAGTACCTAAGTTTGGAAATGATCTCTTTAAAAAATAAATAAAAGTATAGCAGATGGAAAACTATCGCATAACACTGTTATTGAACTATGTTCTGATAGTGCTTTGTTGCATGGGATGAAAATAATTAAATTCATGTTAACTCATGAATTTAATTATGGGACTTGTCAGTAGAAGGGATTTTTGTGTATGAAAATCATCTATCAGAAAGAATAATTAGTAAATTATTGTCTTGACTTTAGGCTGAGAGAGCCCTTCCTGAATAAGTCAGGAAGCCCAGAAGCTAGTAAGGAAAATAGCCAGCTTTGACCTTAGCAGAAAAATGTGAGTTATAAAACAAAATTGACAACAAAGTTCTGAGACAGTCGAGTAAGAAAGAATGTTTGCTACTCTGGAATGGGTAGGATGGGGAGATGAGGTGGGGCAAAGGATTTGAATGTGTAGCTCACAGAATAGAAATTCCAAATGGCTGGTAAATATATGGAAAGATGCTGGGACTTGATAGGAAAATTTAAAATATTAGTTTGGAGTGCTCATGGGAATGTGGGTAAACATACTTGTACATATTGTTGGTAGAGTGAATTGCTAGAGTCTTTCTGGAGAGTGACTTGGAATATCAAGACAAAATAACATATAGATTTTAACCTGGTAGTACTATCTCAGGAATCTATTCTATAGAAATAAAACCAATATATAAAGACCGGTGGACTTCCCTGGTGGCTCAGATGATAAAGCGTCTGTCTACAGTGCAGGAGACCCGGGTTTGATCCCTGGGTTGGGAAGATCCCCTGGAGAAGGAAATGGCAATCCACTCCAGGACTATTGCCTGGAAAATCCCATGGACAGAAGAGCCTAGTAGGCTACAGTCCATGGGGTCGCAAAGAGTCGGACACGACTGAGTGACTTCACTTCACTTCACTTCAAAGACTGGTAATATATAAAGATACATTTTTAAAAGATGTGTGTTGTAACATTTTAATGGTAAAAAGCTGGAAACAGTTTTAATGTCAAACTGATTAACCATTAACAAAGAAATAGTTGATTAAATTGAGATACATGCATGTAGAGTATTTTACAATTAAAAAGAAATCATTGGCAGTCAAATGGCAGATAAGTGCTGGTCTGGTAGTAACTTAGGAGGAAGGAACTAGGAGGGCCAGATATGGGTTCTGTCACAGAATTTGTCTAAACTGATTTTCCTCATCTCTGAATGGGCATAACACCAGTCCTGCCATCCTCTTGTGTTTGTTAAGAAGGATCAAATGAGCTATTACGTTTGCAAATGCTTTGTAACTGTAAATCCCCATACAGTATGTTCTGTTTTCCTAACTACTGTTATTTAATGCATGACTGATTAGGACTACAAAAGTGACATGTGGTACGAACTCCTTTCCTAATTAAGAATTACACTCCTTGCAGAAATCCTGAATGGCCAGATGTGCTTCACATCAGTTCTTAAGAGTTCTTTGGGGAAAAAAGTGTTTTGTTTTGCTTTTTTCTGGCATCATGGCAGAGTCACCAAGGAATCTTAATACATATGTTCTGGCCACAAATCAAACCAGCTAAATCCAAATCTTTGATAGTGGGGCCCTTGAGTTTTATATCAAATTATTCAGATAATCGTGATGACCATCATGAAAAATACCTAGTCTGAAGTTAAAACACTGTAATGCTAAGATGCCCTCCTACACGCACCCTCTTGCAGTGTTTCTGCAATAGATTTTATCTTCAGTTAATATTTGCATGATAACATTTATGCGTGCTTTGTTCCAAGCACTTTTTGTACATACTATTTAATTTATTCTTCACAATAAAAAGGAACTTTCAGTGTTCTCATTTTATGATTGAAGAAACCAAGACACAAAGAGCTAAATATCTTGCCCTGCTCTTTACAAAGGAATATCTTAGTATATAAATACTAAGTTGGAATTTGAGCCCCAGTGGTTTTGAGTCCAGAACAAGCACACGTAAGTACAATATTCTATTGTCTTATTCAGAGAGGTAGCATACAGAGTGGTTAAGAGCAAGACCCTGCAGCCAGACTGCCTAGGTTTGAATCCTGGCTGCTTCCAGCAGGCTGCTTCTAAGCCTGGTGTCTTCATCTTTATAAGGGGGATAATAGTTATACCTGTTCAATGCAGTTGCAATGAGGATTACATGAATCAATATTTGTAACTTCAAATATAGCCTGGCACATAGTAAATGCTACGTAAAAGTGTTTGGTTAGTATGTGGTATTGTTTTTGTACCCCTGCAATGTATTATTAAATCAGTGTTGGATCTTATCACCAGTTGCCATATAGATTTAGAAATGAATTAATAAATATCTCAAAAGACATATCTAATAAATACATAAGGGAGCTATCCACCTTGATGCATGGATATATAGAGGTACACGTGAGATTTCAGAAAGAACTCATTACTGGTTTGATTTCATGTCTTAAATTCTTATTGTAGTAATAGAAAGAATCTTTAAAATCTTCTCTGACTTGTTCTAGTTAACAAGAAGAAATCATTTCATTTAAGAGACTGCAATGAACATTAATGCATTTTTTATTCACTTACAGCAATTATATCCCAGAAGTGAGAATCATGTCAATTCCCAACCTTCGCTACATGAAGGTTAGTACCATGTATATTAATGGGAAGCAGAAAGAGTTAATTGATCGAAGAGGTGTGCTTAGTGTATGTGGTAGCTGTGCATAGTTGACACGGGATTCAATGAGCAAGAGATAGGAAAGAAGAAAGTTTGAAATAATAAGGGGACTGAGATTTTAAGTGTCCTTAAGCTGGGATTCTTGATTATAGCATCTTTGAAATAATGCAGAAGGAGCAGGGTGCACATTACATGGTGGTAGAATCATGACTGGTTAAAAAGGAGATGTTAGACTCCACAGGCAGCTTCAGCTCTCCGAGTCCTGTGTGTGTGTGTGTGTGTGTGTGTGTATACATACACCGTGTGTGTGTGTGATTATCTAACATCTGTGTGTGTGTGTGTGTGTGAGATTCTCCACCATCTGTGTGTGTGTGTGTGTGTGTATTGTCATAGATTTCTTCGTTACCACAGCCCCTCTGTTCTTTGAGTCCTTAACTCCCACACCTGCCTCCCAACAAATTACAGAATGTTCTGCAGCAATAAAGACACTTTTATAGTCCCTATTCATTTCAAAGTTTTTTTTTTTTACTAGTCTAAAGAGCATACCAAAAAAGTTCAAGAAATCTTAAAAGTCTTCTATAGTCTTGATATGCCCTTTTTTTTTTTTTTTTTGCTATATTAATACATCTAGCTGGCCTGTGGCTCCTATATTTTATTTATGAGGGCTTCCTTCTTTTAAGTCCTAGTGACATCCTGGGTAGGGTAAGAGTTACAAACTTTAAATAGTCACTTCGATAATGTATATTTCTCAGAATTTCTGGATCAAGTAATTGGCCATTTTATGGAATCTGATCCATTTCCTCAGTGAAGTAGCAACTAGAGAGTATATAGTCTAGTGTATAAGTAATATAGGAGTTGATGAGCATTTAAGAGTGCAGTGATGCAGAGGTACAGGTGGGGTGCTCAAGAGTGATGGTGGGCGGCGGGGGCACACGGGATGATGATCTTGTGATACAATCATGAGAGAAGGTGAACGTAGGTGGCAGCAGTGGAGCATGTCTGAAAGATACCTTTCCTTTTCCCCAGGAGAGCCAGGTCCTCCTGACTCTCACGAATCCAGTGGAGAACCTCACCCACGTGACTCTCTTGGAGTGCGAGGAGGGGGACCCTGATAATATCAACAGCACTGCTAAGGTAGGAGTGGTTTGCTTCATTCTGAGTGACCCTGACTTTCCTGGAGTGGCCTCATTTGACCTGCTTTAAAGGATTCCACACACTCGTTTCCACATCCAGTCTTCAGGTTCTCTTGACTTCACCTCTAGAGTTTTCTACTTTATCCACAGGCACACTGCCACTGCCCTTTTTGAGGGTCTCGTCATTTCTCACAGGAACTAGGACAGTAACTTTCTAACTCCCTGTTTTTAGCTCACCCCCACTTCCACTCCAGCCCGTCTTCTATCTTGCTGTTAGGATGATCTTTCTAAGATTTCGCTTTGATCATGGCAAGCTGCTTGTTTGGTGTCCGTCTGACATTGGAATAAACTAAATTCCTTGCCATAGCTTAAGAGCTCCTTAATATCCTCATCTCTTGTCTTCCATTACGATCTTCCCTAAAACGACTAAATGTAGCATTCTCTAGATCATGCACATTAATGGTTGAGATCCAGGCAGATCCAGTGGGTCATAATCTCTAATGTTCCTGGAGAATTACATATGCTACTCTTTTTACCTAGAATTCTTCCTTCCCATCCCACTCTTCTGACAGACATGCCCATGCCTCTCTTTCTGCCTGAGGCATACTGATTCTTCAAGATGCAAAGGAAATGACATTTCCTTTTAAAAGCTGATGTGCCTCAGCTAGATGCCCTCTGCTCACATGTGTACATGTGTACGTGCATGCTAAGTCACCTCAGTCATGTCCAACTCTTTGCAACCCTGTGGACCATAGTCTGCCAGGCTCCTCTGTCCATGGGATTCTCCAGGCAACAGTAATGGAGTGGGTTGTCCTGCCCTCCTCCAGGGGATCTTCCTAACCCAGGGATTGAACCCGCGTCTCTTATGTCTCCAGCATTGGCAGGTGCATTCTTTACCACTAGTGCCACCTGGGAAGCCTTACATAGCGTATCAGTTCAGTTCAGTTGCTCAGCCATGTCCGACTCTTTGTGACCCCGTGAATTGCAGCATGCCAGGCCTCCCTGCCATCACCAACTCTCGGAGTTCACTCAAACTCAGGTCCATTGAGCTGGTGAGAGTATACATGGCACTAAATATTAAAATAGGCGATTTTGACTCTCAGTATTACTTGAATGAATGAACTGTGACCTTTCTATATTTTATTTCATGATTTATCTACTTGAAATTTTAGAACAAGAACTTTTCTCTGTAATAGGCCATTTTATTGTCTCATAATTCAGCATGATGTTCATAACAAATCAGCAGAAAGGATGCCTATATCTTTAATTAGCTGTTATTTGAGTTATGCTTATTAGTAGAGAATTTATCTCTTTATTTTTCCTTCTGCTTTTTAATGATTTCATTTCCCAGCATCACTTCTAAAGAGAGATGACACTCATCTGTCCTTGCTCCTTTTTAAAATATCACTAATGATCTGTCTATCCAGTGTCTCTATCCAGATAGAAATAAGTGTCTGATAAATACACCCAGCTTATGAATTTGCTGCTTTTCTCTTTCTTTTAGCTCCCCAGCCACATTTATTTCCATAATTAGAAATGTTATTAACATTGTTATCTATTAACCTCTAACAAAGCAAAGTTGAAGCCTAGTTACAACCAAAGGCTAAGTCTGAAGAAAACTGTTTTTCATGGCCATAAGCATAACCAATATTCCCATTTCGGAAAATATGTTGGAACCACTGTTTCTCCTTTCAGTTCAGTTTAGTCACTCAGTCATGTCTGACTCTTTGCAACCCCATGGACTGCAGGACTCCAGGCTTTCCTGTCCATCACTAATTCACGGGGCTTGCTCAAACTCATATCCAGTGAGTTGGTGATGCCATCCAACCATCTCATCCTCTGTTGTCCCCTTCTTCTCCCGAATTCGATCTTTCCCAGCATCAGGGTCGTTTCCAAGGAGTCAGTTCTTTGCATTAGGTGGCCAAAGTTTTGGAATTTCAGCTTCCACATCAATCCTATCAATAGAATATTCAGGACTGATTTCCTTTAGGATGTACTGGTTTGATCTCCTTGCGGTCCAAGACTCTTAAGAGTCTTCTCCAACACTGCAGTTCAGAAGCATCGATTCTTCAGCCCTCAGCCTTCTTTATAGTCCAACTCTCACATCCATACATGTCTGCTGGAAAAACCATAGCTTTGACTAGACAGACTTTTGTCAGCAAAGTAATGTCTCTGATTTTTAACATGCTGTCTAGGTTTGTCATAGCTTTTCTTCCAAGGAGCTAGCATCTTTTTATTTCATGGCTGCAGTCACCATCTGCAGTGATTTGGGAGCCCCCTCAAAATAAAATGTCACTATTTCCACTGTTTCCCCATCCATTTGTCATGAAGTGATGGGACCAGATGCCATGATCTTCGTTTTTTATATGTTGAGTTTTAAGCCAGCTTTTTCACTATCCTCTTTAATTTTCATCAAGAGGCTCTTTAGTTCTTTTTCGCTTTCTACCATAAAAGTGGTGTCATCTGCATATCTGTGGTTATTGATATTTCTCCTGGCAGTCTTTGATTCCAGGTTGTGCTTCATCCAGCCTGGGATTTCACACGATGTACTCTGCATATAAGTTAAATCAGGGAGATAATATACAGCCTTGACTGATAAACTCCTTTCCCAGTTTGGAACCAGTCTGTTGTTCCATGTCTGGTTCTAACTGTTGCTTCTTGACCTGCATGCAGATTTCTCAGGTGGCAGGTTAGGTGGTCTGGTATTCCCATCTCTTTGAAGAATTTTCTACAGTTTGTGGTGATCCACACAGTCAAAGGCTTTGGCATAGTCAATGAAGCAGAAGTAGATGTTTTTCTGAAACTTTCTTGCTTTTTCTATAATCCAACAGATGTTGACAGTTTGATCTCTGGTTCCTCTGCCTTTTCTAAATCCAGCTTGAACATCTAGAAGATCACAGTTCATGTACTGTTGAAGCCTGGCTTGGAGAATTTTGAGCATTACTTT
>SJYX01020302.1:212007-234791 GCA_006410675.1 Oreotragus oreotragus
TATATATTATTATTAACTAATATATATGAAGATATATTAGTGAAGTGAATGTGAAAGTTGCTCAGTCGTGTCTGACTCTTTGCAACCCCATGGACTATAGAGTCCATGGAATTCTCCAGGCCAGAATGCTGGAGTGGATAGCCTTTCCCTTCTCCAGGGGATCTTCCCAACCCAGGGATCAAACCCAGGTCTCCCACATTGCAGGCAGATTCTTTACCTGCTGAGCCAAGGGAAGCCCATTATTATATGATATTATTAAATCATATATATGAAGAAGAAAATAAAATCTCACCACCAGAGATAAACACAAGTAACATTTCCATAATTAGGATCATTCTGTAAGCATAGTTTTTTAACCTGTGTTTCCCATGGTAAGAAAGTTTCAGGTGTGTGTTTGTCAATGGTTGTGTGCAGGGTAGTACCCAGAGATTTATTGTTGGATTTATCGACTTCTCCGCCACCTTTCCCTCTTTGAGTGATTAATAGATTTTACTCTCTCATACCTCAGTTTTTAACTGAGAAGTAAAAGCCAAGCCTTTCCCAGATGAGAAATACTTTGGTTAGCTTTCAGTCTAAAAAACAGAAATCACATCTGTTGTTTGAACAGAGAAAATTTAATATGAAGATTTGTTAACTGGGTAGCTTTAAAAGTTAAAAAGAAATCCGAAATATCCCAGAGATGGCAATTCAGTGAAGCAGTTACCATGCCTAGCTCTAAGAGGATAAAGAGAAATGGTTAAAATGATTGGAATTTAGAAGCTTGAAGGAAGGAGGAGTCCCATGGAGCTGCAGCTCAGACCTCTGGGAAATTGGTGAGGGAGGGGACACTGCCTGACTAGTGCTGGCATGGCAGGCTGGCAGAGGAGGGGTGGCATGCTGAAGCTGGTTATGCAGTAGGAAAACTGCATCTGGATATGCCACTTCCTGAGTGAAAACGCATTGCTGGAGTGCTGCCTGCTGGAGCTGCACAGAGATAGGAGGCTCACCCGGAGGAGCAGCCCCTTCCAGGGAGCCTGACAGGGAGCCAGCCTAAAAAGCAGGAGTGTGGTTAGCAGAATCCTGCATCACAAAGCAAGATACAGAAAGAGGGCTTAGGGAATTCCTTGGCAGTCCAGTGGTTAGGGCTCCACACCTCCACTTCAGAGGGCCCAGGTTCCATCCCTGTTCGGGGAACTAAGATCCCACAAGGTGTGTGGTGCGGCCAAGAAAATAAGAAAACAAAGAATGTGCTTTGAGCTGAAAAGCAATAGCGTTTAGTACACTAGTATAGGGCATGCTGCTGCTGCTGCTAAGTTGCTTCAGTCATGTCCGACTCTGTGCGACCCCATAGACGGCAGCCCACCAGACTCCCGTCCCTGGGATTCTCCAGGCAAGAACAGTGGAGTGGGTTGCCATTTATAGGGCATATTTAAGGCTTTTAAACAAAATGATTAAAAGCTTCCTCACCAAGATACTAGAGAGAACAAATACAATAACATGGGACAAATTAGAGAAACCAAGTGACTCAAAGGTGAGGTTAGTACAGTGATTGCAACACTTGGGTTAACTTCAGAAAGCACCAGGTTGGGTGTTTAAAATTTTTTTTTTTTTAATTCCATATAGAGTACCAGTCCCCACAGCTACTCTTTAGTAGGTGTAGGTAGGCACCAAGAATCTGAATTTTTTTTTTTTTAAAGCTTCTCAGGCATCAGTGGTTGCCTGGGAAATTAAGGCTAGAAAGAATTTTTTTTTTAAACTATTTTTAATTGAATTTTTTAAATTAATCTAATATAAATAAAAGATTTTGTTGGTTCAAAATGGTTGTGCTAATATAATGCTTTTTTATATTTCACATTATTGTGCTTTTTAGGACTTAAAGATATCTGGAAATTAATAGGACATAATAGTGGATAATATGAAAATGTTTAGTTTCAGTAACTTTTCTTAGAGTAGTTGAGTATCATTTGGATAGTAGATCATGTTCTGTTTATTTCATTGTTTTTTACTTTTGAAGCTAACTGTTTAAACACAAACTTCAAGGGCATATCAGAAAACTGAGATGGAAACTGGAACTAGAGATTTTTTTTCTATTCTAAAAATTCCTAATTCACAGAGGCTGTTTACAAGACACACTGATTTATGATATTCCAGAAATTGTTTAAAGCTCTGAGTTAGCATCAGTCTGTATCCTGTAGAAATATTACCACGTGTTTATAAAAGTTAATATGAAGATATGTTTGTAACAGGAAATCAGTGTAAACAAATTATGGTTGCTATGCACCCATTAAGTAAAATGGAGGAGATCTGTATATACCAATATGGACAGGTGTTTGTGATAAACAGTGGGGAAAAAACTTGTTACAGAATAGTGTGTCCCTTTTGTATTGGTTAAAAAAGCATAAAAGTGTAAGTGCATGGAAAAATACGTAGTAGGTTAAGAGCCAAACTGTTGACAGTTTTTCTCTGAGTACTGAAGAAGAAAATAAGAAGAAAGATTTACTTTTTCCTATCTTAAGTTTTATAACTGTATTTTACTTTTGTAATAAAATAAGGAGATTGGCATTTTGCTGAAGAAACTCTTCATTGTTGACAAACGGGATTCTGGTCATATCTTGTTGTCAGAGATTTCCTGTGGGCCATAAAATGACTGTGAGTTTAACTGGCTTGGCTGACCTGTGACTTGCCTAATGCTTTGCTTATTTCCTTCCATAGCATTATAGCCTTCAGAAAGGCCAACAAAGTGGGTATTTTCATCAAAGTGACCCCACAACGTGAGGAGGGAGAAGTGACCGTGTGCTTTAAGATGAAGCATGATTTTAAAAACCTGGCCACTCCCATCCGCCCCATCGAAGAAACTGACCAGGGCACAGAAGTCATCTGGCTCACCCAGCATGTGGAACTCAGCTTGGGCCCGCTTCTTCCTTAAAATTTTCCACTGGCGAGCAGATCCCCAAGGACAGTATCACCACGAACCTGCGTTAAAATGTGGAAGCTGCTGCTTCGTTAGACCCTGTTTATAATGATGTACCATGCCCTACTGAGTCCTGTTCCTAGGAGGGTGGGCGCATAGGCAAGGCGTTAGGAACGCAGCGACTGCTGTACCTCTGGCTCTCTCCTCTGTTCACACCCGTAAGTCTGTGTCTCCCTCACTGAACCCTGCACGTTGACTCACAACAGCATAGTTCCATCCCAAGAGAGGATGTGGCTGTTCCTTGGAGTGGCATTCAATTGACCACTTGAGAAACTGTCCATACTGTCTCCCGACCTGACCTCATAAAGGATCAGTCTCACAGATGAAAACGTAAAATAACCGAAAGTTAGACCTGCTGTTGATGACCTGGCACTGGTCTCGGTGTTGTACCAAATGCTTTTTGCATTCCACTGGATATAGTCTAGCACTCTGAATATATATCCATTCCCTTGCCTCCTGGCTTCCATCCATTTGACAGGAAAATAGAATTGTCATGTTGTCATAAAAGATTTTGTTGGTTCAAAATGGTTGTGCTAATATAATGCTTTTTTATATTTCACATTATTGTGCTTTTTAGGACTTAAAGATATCTGGAAATTAATAGGACATAATAGTGGATAATATGAAAATGTTTAGTTTCAGTAACTTTTCTTAGAGTAGTTGAGTATCATTTGGATAGTAGATCATGTTCTGTTTATTTCATTGTTTTTTACTTTTGAAGCTAACTGTTTAAACACAAACTTCAAGGGCATATCAGAAAACTGAGATGGAAACTGGAACTAGAGATTTTTTTTCTATTCTAAAAATTCCTAATTCACAGAGGCTGTTTACAAGACACACTGATTTATGATATTCCAGAAATTGTTTAAAGCTCTGAGTTAGCATCAGTCTGTATCCTGTAGAAATATTACCACGTGTTTATAAAAGTTAATATGAAGATATGTTTGTAACAGGAAATCAGTGTAAACAAATTATGGTTGCTATGCACCCATTGAGTAAAATGGAGGAGATCTGTATATACCAATATGGACAGGTGTTTGTGATAAACAGTGGGGAAAAAACTTGTTACAGAATAGTGTGTCCCTTTTGTATTGGTTAAAAAAGCATAAAAGTGTAAGTGCATGGAAAAATACGTAGTAGGTTAAGAGCCAAACTGTTGACAGTTTTTCTCTGAGTACTGAAGAAGAAAATAAGAAGAAAGATTTACTTTTTCCTATCTTAAGTTTTATAACTGTATTTTACTTTTGTAATAAAATAAGGAGATTGGCATTTTGCTGAAGAAACTCTTCATTGTTGACAAACGGGATTCTGGTCATATCTTGTTGTCAGAGATTTCCTGTGGGCCATAAAATGACTGTGAGTTTAACTGGCTTGGCTGACCTGTGACTTGCCTAATGCTTTGCTTATTTCCTTCCATAGCATTATAGCCTTCAGAAAGGCCAACAAAGTGGGTATTTTCATCAAAGTGACCCCACAACGTGAGGAGGGAGAAGTGACCGTGTGCTTTAAGATGAAGCATGATTTTAAAAACCTGGCCACTCCCATCCGCCCCATCGAAGAAACTGACCAGGGCACAGAAGTCATCTGGCTCACCCAGCATGTGGAACTCAGCTTGGGCCCGCTTCTTCCTTAAAATTTTCCACTGGCGAGCAGATCCCCAAGGACAGTATCACCACGAACCTGCGTTAAAATGTGGAAGCTGCTGCTTCGTTAGACCCTGTTTATAATGATGTACCATGCCCTACTGAGTCCTGTTCCTAGGAGGGTGGGCGCATAGGCAAGGCGTTAGGAACGCAGCGACTGCTGTACCTCTGGCTCTCTCCTCTGTTCACACCTGTAAGTCTGTGTCTCCCTCACTGAACCCTGCACGTTGACTCACAACAGCATAGTTCCATCCCAAGAGAGGATGTGGCTGTTCCTTGGAGTGGCATTCAATTGACCACTTGAGAAACTGTCCATACTGTCTCCCGACCTGACCTCATAAAGGATCAGTCTCACAGATGAAAACGTAAAATAACCGAAAGTTAGACCTGCTGTTGATGACCTGGCACTGGTCTCGGTGTTGTACCAAATGCTTTTTGCATTCCACTGGATATAGTCTAGCACTCTGAATATATATCCGTTCCCTTGCCTCCTGGCTTCCATCCATTTGACAGGAAAATAGAATTGTCATGTTGTCTTTAGTTTCGCGATGATTGGAAAGACCTGTGAAATAGTTAAGGCACCTTCATTTGACTTATTTAAGTGAATGTAGGATATTAAGTATTAGTTGCTTTAAAAGTTTTTTTCCCAGCAGAATATGGAACTTTTTCTCCTAGGGAAAATTTGAGAAGGAAGCAATTGCATGTCATGTCACTGGGGTGGCAAATTCTATTCATTTTAACTATTGCCACAATATCCAGGGATTGATGCTGCCACAGGGAGGCATGCTTTATGTCTTACTCCATACCCCTTCTCCTCTCTGCCTCTTTAACTCAGTAAGTTGTTGAGTATTTGGAACCCGGAAAGAGCCCAAAGAAAACTTGGTGGGCAAGTTCACTTCTGGAATGCAGAAAATATCTTAAAGGTTAGATTTTTATCATGATCTGAACTAATGTTCTTTCCAGTGATTGAAGAGGAAAGTAACATTTGTAATCTCTTGAATCCAAAACTGGATATTAAGAAAAAACCTTCCTCCTTCCTGAGTTTATGACTTTTATCGTACGGTTTGTCAAAGACCATTCTGATCATAAACCATAAAATAGTTCAACAAGCAGCCCAGTATACTTGCCTAACAACACACATGCTGTTTTCACTTGGTATCCTGGAGTTGGCTTGCCAGTCTTAGTTTCTGTGATGTTTTCTAAAATGAGACTTGACAAAGGAGACCACCAGCTGCATCGTATTTCCAAAAATGTATTGTTAGCAAGTGGCCAACAGACTTTGGGGGGAAAGAGAAATTTCCTGTTTATACCCTGGTTTTGTTTCTGAGTTCAAGCCTTTAAAAAAAAATGTATATAGCAATTTAAAATACAGGACACAGTAACTTTTTGGCTCCCCTTGGAAGGTAGAAATATTTAGGAAACCTTTGAAAGACACTAAATAGTACTCTTAAGATCAAACCAATATTATGAAACAATATTCCACAGAGTAATATATATATGCTGCAGTGTAAGAAAAAAAGAACTCATATCTCTAATCTTATGACAGTAATAAAGCTTAGTCTCTTAAGAGTTGGGGCGGCATGTTGTATAATGACAAATTTGCAAACTGTAGAAATAGTTTAAGTTTTTGTGACCATACAAAGTGTCAAATTAATTTCTATTTCACTACCCGCTACAGCCTGCCGTGATGCCAGTGCTGCATATTTGCCAGTGGAGGAGATGAGCCTCAAGGTAGAGAATAACATCCTGTGTGTACATGTTTGCACAGACTACACACTGTTATACATTTATGACATATAGCTAGTGTTCCCAGAAATAACAATGTTGAAGTAATGGGTCTCATCACCCCCATGTGACACAGAAACACAAAAACACTTTTGATCATAGAATTGTTTCCTCAGAAGCCAAATTAGCTTGCAGAATAACAGAGCTCTTGATTTACTGTTTCCTCGAGACAGTTTTCAGTACAGGCTGGTAATTCTGCGTGTTAGTAGAAATGGTTCAATATCTGCAGCTGGTGAATTTGGACTTTTATTTCTTCATTTTTTATATTAGATCAGGTGCAAGGTTTTTAAAGTATGGTGAGTGTGTACCACTGCAAGCAAATTAAATGTCATTAGCGCTAGAAACCAATTTGGGGAACTTAACCTGAATTTGTGATTTGATTGGCCCACTAGAGTTTTCTTTTGTTCAGACTGTTTATAGACTTAATGAGCTAAATGTCATGCATATTTGTAAAGAAATATCCTTTTTGGTCCATTTTGGGAATGAGAGGCACTCCTTGGTCTTTATGAATGACAGGTTACTATTTTGCCTTATTGCTTAACTTCATGTAGTGAAATAAAGCAGACAAAGCTTGAGTGTGTCTTGTTTGGTTTCATGTTGGCTGACTGGAGTAGCATGCCAGTGCTTGGGAGGGTGTAGTCAGCAGTTAGCATGAGAGTTAGTGGGGCGTGCTCCCTTCTCATTTCTTAAAATGAACTAAGGTAAAACCTCAACTTAGTTCACTGTAACGTTGTATAGATAGATGTTGCTTGAGCTCCCTATCTCAGAACTGTTGTGTAAATGTTACTCTACCAACTTTTCTCCTGGATCATTGCTTGCAAAGATACCTTTTAAATATACAAGTAGCCAGTCAACCACTTTCATTTGTACTCAGCTTTTCCCTCCTCTTACTGTAGTGAATTGTTCATGTTCCTTTTGTCTAAAGCCAGTGCCAGCACTTACTGCACTAGTCTCACCTTCTTACCTATTCAAGGAATACACTTCAGCAGTTTCCCCCTCCCTCTCTTGCATCATTTCCATTGGCATGCTGTGATTTATCCTTAAAAAAATTGACCTAAAACCCCTGTTCAACCACTACTCCATTTTTCTGTTCCCTTTTCAGCAAAGCTGCCAGCTTTACCTTCCACTTCCTCCTCCCGTTTTCATCCGAGCCCATTCCACTTAGGCTGCCACCACCACACCACCAAAACAGTCCTTGTGAAGGTCCCCAGCAGTGCACACCGTTAAATACAATGGTCAGTTCTCAGTTCTTACCTCTTTAGCACTTGGGTAGCATCTACCAGTGGATGCCTCCCTGCTTGAAAGAATCAGTTCTCTTGGTTTCTGGAACACAGCTCTCCCGGTTTTCCTTGTGCCCTTCTGGCAGCTTTGCTTCTGTGCCCTTTGCTAATTGTGTCCCATCTTCCTAACCTTGGAGCATATGCCAGGTCTTATTTCTATACTCACTGTGAGTGACCTCACCCGTTTTCCAAGCCATTCCCAAGTTTACGTACCAGCCCTGGTCTATGAAAGTCCAGAACCACAGTCTGGATGTTCTCTCGCCGCATCTGCCTCTCCAGCAGATTCATCCCTAACTAGATGTCTTCCAGTAGGTGGCTCAGTGGTAAAGAATCTGCCTGCAATGCAGGAGACACCGATTCAATCCCTGGGTGGGGAAGATCCCCTGGAGGAGGAAATGGCAACCCGCGCCAGTATTCATGCCAAGAAAATCCCATGGACAGGAGACTGGCAAGCTACCGTCCATGGGGTCACGAAGAGTCAGACATGACTGAAGCGAATGAGCAGGTGGCAGTTGTATACCTTCAGTTGCTCACAATATTGCACATCACCAGTGACGACTCTTACATGCCACATCCGGTAAGTCAGCAACAACCCCTTTCAGTTCTGTCTTCAAACTGTGACCACTCCCCAGCCTCCCCAGTGTTACTATCCTGGGCTAAGTCAGAGTCATCTACATAGACCCCTAGATGATTAATCCGGGAAGGTCTAAATTGATCTTGAAGGCATCCTGGTCCCTGCCCCACTCTTTAGTCAGTTCTCAGCATAGCAGCCAGAATCATTTTGCTGCTTAAAATCCTTAGGCTTCTTAGCTTGCTCAAGAGCAAGACAAAGTCCTTACAATAACTTAGGAGGATCTATAGGAACGGAACCCCACTGCCTCCCCCTGCTTCCCTGAATTCACCAAGTGCATCCCTGTGTTCACTGCATCCCAGCCACAGGGCTCTCCTGTTCCTGAGTCACCCCAGGAGGCACCCTCTAAGGGTCTTTGCACCAGCTGTTCCCTCTGCCTGGAGAACTCTTCTCCTAGACTTCTGTACGACCCAAACCCCCGCCAGTCAGATCTGTGTGTGATTGCTTCCTCCTTAGGCTTCCCATATTCTCTCTAGGTAATCATGTAAACTGCCCTCTGCTAATAGACTTATCCCCCTTCTTTGCTGCTTTTTTCCCTCAATACTACTAATCACCGTCCAGCACTATATACTTTATTGATTCATTGTGCTAGAGCATAAGCTCCATAGTGTTTCTTTTTTTTTAAGTGATAGATCTGCAGAGCATAGAGCAATGCCTGCCAAGTAGCAGGCAACTAGTATTTGTGAAATAATACCACCTGCCTTTTTCTTGTTTATATAGTTGTTGACCTTTTATCTTTAAAAAATATATATATATATATAATATGTATTATATGCCTTTTTTTGTCATAAGCCAAATATCTTACTTGGTTTGACCTCTCTTGTGCTGGTGTCGTCTCTGCCTAGGATACTTTTTCCTCTCTGTGTCTTCTCCAGAGTTAATTTCCTGCTCTCACCTCTCTCTTCATCCTGTTTAGATGTGATCTTAATCTTTAGTACCTAACCTTTCCAGTGCATTTACCGCTTCCTTAGACTGGGTTTTGTATGTGTATCACTGCTTTGCTGTATTGCACACCCCTACAGAGCCAAATCCAGGCCCTTTTGTAATGTTTATTCTACTAGATTGACCAAAAAGTTTGTTAGGGTTTTCCCATAAGTTGTTAAGGAAAAACTCAAATGAACTTTTGGACCAACCCAGTATATTCCAGTCAAAGGGTAGTCTGTAGTAAATTTAAAAACTCAAGAGCTAAGTCACTTGCTCAGTTGCAATATAGTTGATCCTTGAATAGTGCACAGTGCAGGGTTTAAGGACACTGACATTGGGGTAAAAACCTGTGTGTAAGTTTATAGTTGGCCTCTGTATCCAAGGTTCTGTATCCATGGATTTAACCAAGTTGCAGATTATGGAGTACTGTAGTATGTGTTTATTGGACAAGGGGCAGGGAGTGTGAATGAGTGGACCCATGCAGTTCAAACCTGTGTTGTTCAAGGGTCAGCCTTTATTTATCCCCATTTTCTAGTGCTCAGGGACATCTATAATGAAATTTATTTCACAATATAAACTGCCTACACAAGACAGTGAAGCAAAAGTAACATTAAACAACATGGACTCAAACAGTCAAAAAGTTGTTTCATTTTCATGCCTTGCTCCCCTCCCCACCCATCTTTCTGTTACATCAAAGGTAAAGTATCAGTTCTTTTATGTAACACTTTATATATATATATATATATATATATACACACACACACACACACATACATATAATTGTATTTATTCATGGCTGTGCTGAGTCTTGATTGGTGCTCCAGGGCTTTCTCTGGTTTTGGAGAGTGGGGGCTACTCTTTGTTGAGGTCCCTAGAGCACACAGATTTTAAGAGTTGTGGCACACAGCTCCGCAGCATGTGGAATCTTCCCGGACAAGGGATGGAACCCATGTTCTGTACATTGGCTTGCAGATTCTTATCCACTGTTCCCCCTGGGAAGTCCTATGTAACACTTTCTTTAAAAAAAAGGGCTCCTGGCTCAGCCTTTGGCAGACAACAGTAGCTTACTGAAAAGTACTGATTCATTTTCATTGTATTTGTTCTTAAGGCTGTGTCTACACATGTGATAGGATTTAACATTACTGAAGTGATTTTAAAAGTGTTCCTCTTAAAATATATTAGGTAAAGGGAGACTCAGAAGTCCCACTTAGGCCTGTGATGTAGATACCTGGAAAGAGTGTCACCCTGACTCAAACAGAAAACTGGACAGACGACAAAATCATGCATTTTATTGGGTCTGTCAGATGGCCGATGTGGCATGGCAGTCAACTAGCCTGAATTTCAAGGATGGACAAACCCCTCCAAGGAGAGATAGGATGTAGACTCGCTCACCTGTACCAGAGCAGGGAGAAGTGTTGACCACCATATACGCAGATAAGAGAAAATCGACTAAAATATTAAAGAATTGCTAAAGGCCAAACTGAAGCTAACATGACAGTATAAAACCCCTGGGAGCCTAGATATAGAGGGGCCGTGCATACACGGACCAGCTCTTTCCAAAAACTCCACCCCGTGTTCGTGAGAAAGACTTGGGAGGAGTGGGGGTGCTGGACCTCTGTAGAGTCCCCCTGGGTTTGGAGGCATGCAAAGGAAGGAGGCATAGGAAAGTCATGAAACCTTGCTTTTCCCTGCCTATGTCCTTCCCTCAATAAGAGCTAAAAGGCCTAAGCCACTAGGGAAAGGGGGGAGCAGAAAACCCTGTCTACATAGGGCACAGGTAAAGACTCATTGCTGCTGGGCCAAGGTAAGAAAAAACCTCTGCTCTTGAAAGGGACAGGATTCAATCCTGAGCCCCAGGATTTTATACCAATACCATTAAAGGCCTCCTGCAAATGCAAGAGGGCCAGGAAACTCCCCATCAAGACCAACCACAGATACAAGTCGGGGTTTGGCTGCCACAGAAAGGAGGGACAAGAATGCTGAAAAGATACTCATTCCCAAGGTCTGGGCACAAAGGACTTACTAAAGACTGAGGCTGAATTAGAACAAAGAACTCTGACTTCTCTCTACCAACCCAGCAAGCAGTTGCTGGGGGCATGGGCAAAGGACATAGAGACCTGTCGTTATGGTGCAGGTATGCACAACAGCTGAAAGCTAAGGATGAAGTATGGACACCTGAGAAAAACTCTTCCAACCAAAAGACAAAATAACAGTGATATGAAATCTGTGGTACACTAAAGGCAAGCACAGCAACAACAAAGTGCAAACCTAGCCCAGTTCCTGTCTAGACTGACCAAACCTGGCAGTGGCCTGGCAGAATAATAGACTCGCTTATTTCCAGACATTAATACTATCGAATTGTGTCTCTACTGATACATAAGTAACAACTGGCATTTAATAAAAATTTTGAGATATACAAAGAAGCAAGAAAAAAACCAACCCATTTGTGATAGACAAAACAATAAGACTATATTCACATATGACCTAGATATTGGAACTATTGGTCAGGGACTTAACTCTGATTAACATGTTGAAGATCTAGTTGAAAATTGGTATAATATACATGAGCAGATTTCAGCAAACAGAAACTATAAGAAAACGACAAACTGAAATGAAAACCACAAGATCAGAGATGAGGAATATCTTCTCTGGGCTTATCAGAACACCTGATCATACCTGAAGAAATAATCAGGAAACTTGGAAACAGGTCAACAGAAATTATCCAAACTGAAACTCCCAAAAAGAAAACAGTACTCAAGGTCTATGAATAATAATATATAGTAGTTGCTCAGTTGTGCCTGACTCTTTGTGAGCCCATGGACTGTAGCCCGCCAGGCTCCTCTATTCATGAAATTATCTGGCAAGAATACTGGAGGGGGTTGTCATTCCCTTCTCCATGGGATCTCTCCAATCCAGGGATTGAACCTGGGTCTCCTGCATTACAGGCAGATTCTTTACTGTCTGAGCTACCAGGGAAGCCCTCAAGGTCTATGGGATGATATCATATAGTCTAATATGTCATTGGCGTCCCAGACGGAGAAGAAACCGAGCAGAATAAAGAAATAACTGTTAAGAACTTTAAAAATACAATGAAGGACAACAAATCACAAACGTGTGAAGCTCAGATAAACCCAAACACTTTCCTATACAAGAAAAAATAGACCATATGATCAAGCAATCCCAATCCACATGCAACCTATGTCTATACAACAACCTGTATGTGAATGTTTATAATGCCTTTATTTGTATTCACTGAAATCTGGATAACTCAAATGTTCATTAATTGGCAAATGTGTATGTGTTTTAAGCCCAAATACATCCATACAGTGAAATTCTCGGCAATAAAAAGGTACAAATTACTGGTATATGTAACAATATGGATGAATTTCAAATACAACATGCCAAGTTCAGTTCAGTTAGTCATGTATGACTCTGCGACCCCATGAACCGCAGCATGCCAGGCCTCCCTGTCCATCACCAACTCCCAGAGTCCACCCAAACCCATTGTCCATTGAGTCCGTGATGCCATCCAACCATCTCATCCTCTGTCATCCCCTTCTCCTCCTGCCCTCAATCTTTCTCAGCATCAGGGTCTTTTCAAATGAGTCAGCTCTTCACATCAGGTCGCCAAAGTATTGGAGTTTCAGCTTCAACATCAGTCTTTCCATTGAACACCCAGGACTGATCTCCTTTAGAATGGACTGGTTGGATCTCCTTGCAGTCCAGGGGACTCTCAAGAGTCTTCTCCAACACCACAGTTCAAAAGCATCAATTCTTCTGCGCTCAGCTTGCTTTATTGTCCAACTCTACATCCATACATGACTACTGGAAAAACCATAGCCTTGACTCGACGGACCTTTGTTGACAAAGTAATGTCTCTGCTTTTGACATTATGCAAATGACAGATTGGTCATTTCCTTCCAAGGAGTAACCGTCTTTTAATTTCATGGCTGCAACCACCATATGCAAGAGAAGTCAAACCCAGAATCATAGTTGTTCCAAAAATGATTTAACAATACACGTGTTGATCCATAAGGCTTTTCATTTAAGAAGTTGCAAAAAAGTACTATTGTCTTTGGATTTGTGGCTTTGCCATCTTTTAGCTACACGACCAGAAGCAAGTTAATCTCTCTAAACCTCGGTTTCCTTCTATCAACGAGGTACAGCCACACTTGCCTAGAGGGCAGTGGTTGCCAGAAAAGTACAGGACATCCTCCTAAATTTCACTTTCAGAAAAACGAGTCATTATTTAGTGTAAGCATGTTTGGAACAAATTTATACTAAAATAACTTTCGTTGCTTATCTGAAATTCAAATTTTGCTAGATGTTATGTGTTTTTGCTACATCTGGCAACCCTATAGCGGGCTTACTGTGGGAATTAAATGAGATAGTCACCGCAAGACGTTCCCCCCACTTTTTGGCATAATAAGCGCTCATTGGGGTCGACGCTGTTTTAATTCCAGGCCCTCGTTCATTATAGTTCCTTTATTCTTTCACTCAATTTTTAAACAAACCAGCTGAACTTGTGACTCTTCATTCCTGGCTGTCACCACTGGAAGGAAGTAACTGGAGACCAATTGTTAAGAAATCCCAAGCGAGCGAGACCATTACACAAGGTGTCGCCCTCAAGGGCGCGCAAGACGCGTAAATAAGACGTCGACGTGCCGAGAGGCAGCCGCGGGGCCTGATGGGATTGTGGCGGTCCTCTCCCAACTCGGAAGCTGCGGCTGCCTCCAGACGCTCTCAAGATGGCGACCTCTCTAGGTTCCAACACCTACAACAGGCAGAATTGGGAGGATGCGGTGAGTGAGCCTGCCGGAGGAGAACAGAAAGAGGCAGCGAAGTCAGGCCTCCAGCGGGCGGGCAGGGACGTGGCTGCGGTGCGGCCCAGGGAATTCCAAGAAGAAGCCAGCACCGCGGCCTAACTCGGCTACGGCTGAAGGCTGGAGGGCGGCCCTCCTGAGGGCTTGGATGGAGGGGGTTTAGCCAGGGTCTGGGACCAGCTCCTTTTCTGCGCCTACTCCCTCCACTCTTTCCGAGCGGGTCTTTACTCCCGCCGCCTCCCGGAAGTGCATACAGCGCCTCTCCCGCGCCCCGGCCCGTGCTGGACCACGGGTTCCCCCTGTTCCCCCAGTCTCGGTCCTCGCCCCCTCCCCCGCGCCGCACGACAGCGGCTGAGACGGCAAGGCCTTTGGAGCTTGGCGTTCAACCAGCTTTCCCATTTTCACCAGGACTTCCCTATTCTGTGCCAGACGTGTCTTGGAGAAAACCCATATATCCGAATGGTGAGTGATTGAGTGTAAAACGGGACCTACTGTATATATTCTGTCAATGTTGTGGTACTCGCACACTGTCGGTCATGTATTTCTCTTAGCCACGAAGTAATGATGCTTCTTTACTAACCCGAAGCGTAGGAAGAATTTGCAAAGGACTGTCATGTTCTCTCACTTTGGAACTCGGCGACGGTTTGTGATCTAGGAGTCATAATAATAGTTAATCGGAGAAGGCAGTGGCACCCACTCCAGTGCTCCTGCCTGGAGAATCCCATGCACGGAGGAGCCTGGTGGGCTGCAGTCCTTGGGGTCGCTGAGGGTCAGACACGACTGAGCGACTTCACTTTTACTTTTCACTTTCATGCATTGGAGAAGGCGATGGCACCCCACTCCAGTACTCCTGCCTGGAGAATCCCATGGATGGAGAAGCCTGGTGGGCTGCAGTCCATGGGGTCGCTAAGACTGAGCGACTTCACTTTTCACTTTCATGCATTGGAGAAGGCAATGGCACCCCACCCCAGTCCTCCTGCCTGGAGAATCCCATGCACGGAGGAGCCTGGTGGGCTGCAGTCCATGGGGTCGCTGAGGGTCAGACACGACTGAGCGACTTCACTTTTACTTTTCACTTTCATGCATTGGAGAAGGCGATGGCACCCCACTCCAGTACTCCTGCCTGGAGAATCCCATGGATGGAGAAGCCTGGTGGGCTGCAGTCCATGGGGTCGCTAAGACTGAGCGACTTCACTTTTCACTTTCATGCATTGGAGAAGGCAATGGCACCCCACCCCAGTCCTCCTGCCTGGAGAATCCCATGCACGGAGGAGCCTGGTGGGCTGCAGTCCATGGGGTCGCTAAGAGTCGGACATGACTGAGCGACTTCACTTTCACTTTTCACTTTCATGCATTGGAGAAGGAAATGGCAACCCACCCCAGTGTTCCTGCCTGGAGAATCCCCGGGACAGAGGAACCTGGTGGGCTGCCATCTATGGGGTCGCACAGAGTCGGACACGACTAATGGGATTTAGCAGCAGCAGCAGCAGCAGCAGTTCTGTTAACCAGAGGCAAAGAAAGTTTACGTCTTTTTCAATACAGCAAGTAAGGTGTGGAGCTGGGATTTAAGTTCAGATATTCTGACTCCAGGGACCTCAGCAAATTAGAAGGAGAACCAGGACTGAACTCAAGTACCTTTTGGCCTCCACACCTTATAATGTGTTTAGTGTAAGGTACTTTCTCTCCTTATAAATAAGAGTAAAATTGGCAGCAGTTTATATTTAACAATTAGGGCTGTGTTGTGATCAATCTCAGAGATATTGATTTACTATATACGGAGGACCATCACAGGATGAGTCTATAGTAGTTACCTCTGACTAAACTTTGGAAAATGGACGGGCCCTGACTGCATCCTCTGTGCTTTAGGGACTGTGGAAACCATTAGGAAATTGTTCTTGGGAGAAAACTTGGGAGCCAGAGGTGAATCTAAGAATTGTGGTTGTGGAAAAGTACACACTTACTCCATGTTAGATCCATAAAATTCTTAAGAGGTCATACTTTGTATGTGATTATATTATATCCCAGCCCCTTCCTTGCCCTCCTCCCCAAAAAGGGTAGGGTCCCGTTTCCCTCTCCCCCCGCTTAAGATGCCAGGGATTTCCAGATACTTTTCTTGGATCCTATGTGGAAAAGACTCTGATGCTGGGCGGGATTGGGGGCAGGAGGAAAAGAGGACGACAGAGGATGAAATGGTTGGATGCCATCACCGACTTGATGGACATGAGTTTGAGTGAACTCCGGGAATTGGTGATAGACAGGAAGGCCTGGCGTGCTGCGATTCATGGAGTCGCAAAGAGTCGGACACGACTGAGCAACTGAACTGAACTCAACTCAACTGATGTAGAGAAGGAGCAGGCATCAGCTTTTTCCCCCGTGTCTGTAACTCCTCTATTTTTTCTATTTCAGACCAAAGAAAAGTATGGGAAGGAATGCAAAGTAAGTGTGTTAAAGAGTAATGATTTAGTTTTATTTTCCTTTTTTCTTCGACTCCCTGAGGTTTGAAGTCCTTTATAAAAGTGAGTGTGACACATGCATTCATGTATAGTTTATGTACTCTTTGGCTGTTAACTACTGAGGGTAGGGGTAAGAAAATGAGCCATTTAATGCAAGGATTCTTAACTTGATGTCTGTGGTTGGTCTTTGAACCTCCTGGGATTGCATATACCAAATGTTCTGTGATTATGCCTATGAACATTTTTAAGCTGAGGGGGAAGGTCATAGATATAAGATTTTTAAAGAAGCATAGGACACTCCCTACTCACCCCATAAAAGATTAAGAATTACATTGTTAATGCTGGTGACCTCTAGAGTGGGAGGACTTTGATTTTTGAGTATTTATACTACTGAAGAAGAGTGTTGTAAAAGATTGAAACATCAGATCCTATTTAGACTAGATGATTGCTAAGATCTCCTCTAAACCCTAGATTTGGGGATCCTTTCTTTGAATCCCCTGATGTTACTAAATTTCCTGAATTAATTGTCCAGATCAGGACCATTAACACTCTCTCTGTGGCTTTATCTTGTGTTCCAGATCTGTGCCAGGCCATTCACAGTGTTCCGCTGGTGCCCTGGGGTCCGCATGCGTTTCAAGAAGACTGAAGTGTGCCAGACCTGCAGTAAATTGAAGAATGTCTGTCAGACCTGCCTCTTAGACCTAGAATATGGTATGTTTGACTTGTCCCATAGTTCAGAAAGTGTGCAACTGCTCTAAACAACACAGCAGTCTTCCTGTCTCCCTCGTCTCACCCTGTCTCTGGTTCTGACCCACTTTGAAATGTCTGTTGTGCTCTGCTTTTCCCAAGAAGAAAAGAACCATACTAGGTTATTCTAGAGTTCTGAACAACAATAGTGATTTTAAGAAAGGTCGGTAATTAATCAAGACAACTATACTAAATACTATATTATACAGAAGGGAGGTTTAAGGCCTTCTGTATACCTTTGTAGCCAAGGTAAGTTAGAAGCATTGTTGCTATGACAGGTAATTTCTTTGCCTTGGACTCCTGTCTAGATCCGGAACATTTTTTCCACAATCTCTACCAAAGTTCAGGCTAATTTGCTTTGGGTTTTTGTATCAACTGTGTTGTTAGGACTGATACACTGTATTGCTACTGTTTCAGAGTAACTGCTTTTGGGAGACTTTAACTGCAGGTGACTTTCTGTTTTTCAGAAAAACATCCTTTCCGCAAGTTTCTATTATACAATAAAATGAAAAAAGAAAATCTAAGTTTATTTATGTTAAGTTCAGAAAGTTAACTCTGCTAATCAGAATCCTGATCACATACTATTTAATATTATTTGTATGTTTGTTAAGGGAGTGTTCTAGTTCTGCAGTACAGTGAGCCTTACATGACTATGACTGTTCAGAGGATCTGGAGGACAGGGCTAAAAATAATACACTTTTTACATTTGTTTTAAATCATGATATAGTAAAAGCTAGATGCTTTATTAATTGCAGGTCAAATCTGACTACAGTAAGAGCTTGTCCATCTAAAATATTTAAACAATTCATTTCATGAAAACTTAGGAATTTGGATAATTTCTTAGAATGTTCTGTGGTAGTATTAGCTTGACAGTGCTATAGATTCTGAATTAAAATAAAGCTTCTATTAGCAAATAAAGTGGAGAAAGGAAGAATGATGTTATATTATTCTGTCTACCTACTCAGTTTGGATATGGTTTTAAATGTATCTTGAGTTTTTTCTTCCTTTCCTTTGTTCTAGGTCTGCCCATCCAGGTTCGTGATGCAGGATTGTCTTTTAAGGATGACATGCCGAAGTCTGACGTCAACAAAGAGTACTACACACAGAATATGGAAAGAGAGGTGTGCTGCCGCTTGCTTGATATTCAAGTTTTATATTTGATGAAAGAATCCTAGGGGATTGACATAGTCTGGGTAATTTACCTTCGGAATGTGTCATTTCTCTGTAGATTTCCAACTCTGATGGAACGCGGCCAGTTGGCATGTTGGGGAAAGCCACATCCACCAGTGATATGCTGCTCAAACTGGCCCGGACCACACCTTACTACAAAAGGAATCGACCGCACATTTGCTCCTTCTGGGTGAAAGGAGAATGTAAGAGAGGAGAGGAATGTCCATACAGGCAAGAGCTGAAGTGCTTTTTCAGTGTTTGCTTTCAGATGACTAGTTATCTATGAAAGGGGAGGTGCTAGACTAAACTATTTATGCTTCAAAATGTTAACATTTATACAGCTAGTGTCATGTATCTTATATCTTAGGAGCAGAGATTGACTGAATTGTTGTTTTTACGTATAATGGAACTTTTACCTATAACCAAGCCTTGGGAGACTAAATTGCTCTGCCGTAAAATAGCAGTGTTGACCTCAGGTTCCTACCTACGCTGTCAGTCTTGGCTCTCATGGTGTGACTGGCTTGAATCTCAGTGTATAATTGAAATCAGATTAAAGCCAGACTTCTAAAATGTGAGTATGTTTGAGTCAAGACTGCCAGGCATCTGGATTAGGAGCTCTTACCTTGGAGGTGGTAAACCCCACCCCTGACAAAAAATTAGTTCTCCCTATTTCTGGGGTTGGGTCCATAGATTAATCAGACTCTCGAGTGGAATGCAAGACCTCAGATACATTAAGAACCGTTGCCCTAGAGAGGAGTGACCATGTTGTGGTTACCTCTGGTTTTGAAGTGAACTGTGCGAGAAGCATTTCTTTCACACTTATTCATTTGTCACTTGCTCTGGGTCTTTGTTGCTGTGTGTGAACTTTGCTCTGCTTGGAGTGAGCGGGGGCTACTCTTTGTTATGGTGCACAGGCTTCTCACTGTGGTGGCTTCCCTCGTTGCGGAGCACGGGCTCTAGGTATTTGGGCTGCAGTAGTTGCGGCCCACAGGCTCGTTCATTGTGGCTCAAGGGCCCTGGAGCAGTTGTGGAGCACCAGCTTAGTTGCTACACGGCATGTGAAGTCTTGCCCGACCGGGGATTGAACCTGTGTCCCCTACGTTGGCAGGCAGACTCCCATCCACTGTACCACCAAAGAAGGCCAAAAAGCATTTGTTTATAAGGAAACTTCCACCCTGTGGCCACTTAAGTGACTTTTAGGAGGCTAGCACGTCCTTGTGAGATACAATAAGTTCCTTGATATTGTTCCTTGATATTAGTTTTGTTTTAATAATTATGCTTTGGTATGGCCATGGTATCTGGTTCAGAAAACACTTCGGGGTCTTTATATAGCTGCTGTTGTTTGGTACCTGTAAAATTTTTTCCTTTGTTTCATCTTTATGCATTGTTCTTTCTTGAACCATAGACATGAAAAACCAACAGATCCGGATGACCCCCTTGCTGATCAGAACATTAAAGACCGATATTATGGAATCAATGACCCTGTGGCAGATAAACTCTTGAAGCGGGCTTCAACAATGCCACGTCTAGACCCACCAGAGGACAAGACTATCACCACACTGTATGTTGGTGGTCTGGGGGATACCATTACTGAGACCGATCTAAGGTTTGTGAATATAATTTTATGAGTTATCTTTACTTTCACCTGCCCTGGAATAATATTTTTTGGCAAAAACTTGAGAAAACATGATAATTCTGTACCAAGTACGTTTTTTTTAGTTGCTCTATGCTATCATGCTGACTGGAATTTTTATAAAGTTCTTTATGATGACAGATAATAGTCTTCAACAGTGCTTATTCCATGCTTGCTTAGAATAATAATTACATGAGATTCTATTTGACCTAATAACCATTAGAATTTCTAAAGATGGCACACAACCAGGAATGATTAATTACATAGAAAGATTTGCAGTTATAAAAAAAAAATAGATGGTTTAACTTGTTGATTTTTTTTTTTAAGAGATTGGTATTTGGTAATTTTGTGTTATTCTTGTATTTTGCTTGGCTAGATAAGATATCTCAGGGAAGGCAATGGCACCCCACCCCAGTACTCTTGCCTGGAAAATCCAATGGACAGAGTAGCCTGATGGGCTGCAGTCCATGGGGTCGCTAACAGTCGGACAGACTGAGCGACTTCACTTTCACTTTTCTCTTTCATGCATTGGAGAAGGAAATGGCAACCCGCTCCAGTATTCTTGCCTAAAGAATCCCAGGAATGGGGGAGCCTGGTGGGCTGCCGTCTGTGGGGTCGCACAGAGTCGGACACGACTAAAGTGACTTAGCAGCAGCAGCAGATAAGATATCTGGGCAGATAGTGGTGGAAATTACTTCTTGCAAAGAGTGTGGAGAAGAAACTTCCAGGTGTAGAACCTGCCCTTGTTAGCCTATCTACATTAAACCTAAGTAAGCTAGACAGTTCCCCAGGGATGGCAGACTTTCTTCCACCTCCTCTTTCTCCTCTTCTTTTTTGCAACCTTAAAACATTTTTTATTTAAACATTCTTGGCTCATCAGCCCTGGGCACAATACTTTGCTAACCTCTTATCTAGGAGTTAACATCCTTAGGGAACCTACTGGAGCCCCCTTTCCTCCATAGAAAAAGCCCTGAGATGTTTGATAGCCTTTACTCATTTTTTTTCTTTCCCTTCCTCAGTACACAATGCCCACAGTAGGGGCAACCACAGTAGGCATAGGGGAGACCACCTACAGGTAATTAGGCAGATCACCATGAGGCCACTTGCCTCGTGGTGAATCAGTGAAAGAGTTAATAATGCATATTCAACCTCCTGGGAATGTCTGTGTTGTCAGCTGTCATTTTTCTCCACCTATATCCCTTCAGGAATCACTTCTACCAGTTTGGAGAGATCCGGACCATCACTGTTGTGCAAAGACAGCAGTGTGCTTTCATCCAGTTTGCTACAAGACAGGCTGCAGAAGTGGCTGCCGAGAAGTCCTTTAATAAGTTGATTGTCAACGGCCGCAGGCTCAACGTGAAATGGGGAAGGTAAGTGTGAGACTGTATTAAAATAGCGTTGGGACTTCCCTGGCTGGCCAGTGGTTAAGACTCTGTGCTTTCACTGCAGGTGGTGTGGGTTCAGTCCCTGGTCAGGGAACTAAGATCCCATATGCTACGTGGCACACCAAAAAAGAAAAAGCATTATTGAGATTTTCAAGAAACCTTTTCATTATCTGGGGGCTAGTAAGCTTTTGGTGAACAGCCTTAAATCAGTAGGACATTTAAAAAGAATTTTTCATTATGTTTGATGCTCGTTCCTGTGGATATCAGGAAGATGTTACTTTGGAAATTTATTCAGGGTTTTCATGTAGTAATCTGATGCTTTGAAGGTTCATGTGTTTTGTGACCAGATATTATAGGCCAAGGATAGTACTAGGGCATGCGAGTTTACACATGAATTAAATAGACCTGGATTCTGCCCTTAAAGGCCAATTGTTTAGTAAAGAAGAACAGCTAATTTAAGCCTGAAAGTGTTTATTGCATAAGAGAGAGACAGGTAAAATGCCCTGAACGTTCAAAAGTGGAACAAGTTTCTGGCTTGGAGCCAGGGAGACCTCTCAGAGCAGCTGCAGGCCTCATAGAGTGCTTCCTGAACACTAGGCTCAACACAGTGTTGCTGCTTCCTGTGTCCCCTAAAGCAATACTAGCAAATTTTGAAACCAAGTCTTTCTGTCTTCAAAACCCTTGCTCCTATCCACTGTGCCCTGTGTCATTTCTGAGGAAAAAAGTGAGTGCTGAAGAGGAGGCAGGAGTGAAGGAGCTCTGTTGGACCAGGAAAGGTGAGAAACAGAGGTGTGAGAGAAGGTGGAACCAAGTGCTGATAGCGTGACTGTCTGTGTCTCCCAGGTCCCAGGCAGCCAGAGGGAAAGAAAAGGAGAAGGACGGGACCACAGACTCTGGAATCAAGCTCGAGCCCGTTCCAGGGCTCCCAGGAGGTGAGTGCAGATTCTGCCTGCCCAGTAACTTGCCCACTTCAGATACTCATACTGCCCCGACCGTCCTGGACTGTTGGAGGAGACAGGCCCTGCTCCCAGCAGCTGTGTTCTCCAGCAGGACCCCTAGGGTTTCAGGGGAGTGGAAACACTGCTGCAGCGTGGTCTTCTGCTCTAACTAGCTGTCTTCTCCTCTCCAGCTCTTCCTCCTCCTCCTGCCGCAGAAGAAGAAGCCTCTGCCAACTACTTCAACCTGCCCCCGAGTGGTCCTCCGGCCGTGGTGAACATTGCCCTGCCACCCCCACCTGGTATTGCCCCTGTCTCTTATACACATCTAGATGTGTATAAGAGACAGATATAAAGTTGAAGATGATAAAGAGAATAAATCTACAGAGTAATCTTGAATATTCCATACATTCTATTTAAAATTA
>SJYX01020302.1:234796-336922 GCA_006410675.1 Oreotragus oreotragus
CCCCCCCCCCAGGTAACTTCTTAGGAAGTAGGGAAATGCCTTAGGCTTAACTCAGGGGATTCCTGAAGTCTCTCCAGACCCTGTACCGTCATGTCTAACGTATCTAAGCCTTCGGGTCTGCTCCATAGAAGTCTGCAAGAAAACCTGATTGTTGTCATTCTGGGTATCTTCATTTTTTTACTGGCTTGCTAAGAAGGAAGTCACCAGTTGTCTAAAGATCTAAGTATATGCATCATCAGAATGGGATTTACTGTGATTACAATGATCTGTCATCAGTTTTAAGACTTCCCAGGTAGCACTAGTGGTGAAGAACCGCCTGCTAATGCAAGAGACATAAAGAGGATCCCAGGGTAGGGAATGCAAAAAAGCGAAATGGCTGTCTGGAGAAGCCTTACAAATAGCACTGAAAAGAAGAGAGGCGAAAAGCAAAGGAGAAAAGAAAAGATATAAGCATCTGAATGCAGAGTTCCAAAGAATAGCAAGAAGAGATAAGAAAGCCTTCTTCAGCAATCAATGCAAAGAGATAGAGGAAAACAACAGAATGGGAAAGACTAGAGATCTCTTCAAGAGAATTGGAGATACCAAGGGAACATTTCATGCAAAGATGGGCTCGATAAAGGATAGAAATGGTATGGACCTAACAGAAGCAGAAGATATTAAGAAGAGGTGGCAAGAATACACAGAAGAACTGTACAGAAAAGATCTTCACGACCCAGATAATCATGAGGATGTGATCACTAATCTAGAGCCAGACATCTTGGAATGTGAAGTCAAGTGGGCCTTAGAAAGCATCACTAAGAACAAAGCTAGTGGAGGTGATGGAATTCCNGTGGCTTTCACTCACATATCAGTGAAATTTACAGAGCGAGCCAGCCAGCCTTTTCCTGGTGAGGAATGGAAAGATTTAGAATTCTCAGGAAGTGGGGAGAGCAGGTAACTTTGTCAGAAAGCAGGACAAAGACGACGATCAGTCTTTGCAAAACTGAGGGGAAACTCCACTGGAAGTCAAATCTTCTGGGACCCAGATTTAGCTTTTTGGGGCGTGTTGATCTGTGGTATGTTCAAGACTGCCTAAGAATTGGAACTGGCCACTTAGGCATCTTATAGTCAAAGACAGGGGAGAGCCAAGAACCACATTTTAACACTTCCCCAAGGACCCTCCAGGAGGTAACAGCATGAGACAATCCTGGCTCTCTGGTGGAGATAGTTATCTCCTCAAGTTTCCAGAGACCGGAGGAAGAGGATATGTCTCCACAGAAGGAACTGACAGAAAGGAAAAGCTCAAGTATTTATGCTTCATAAGTCCCTGGAAGGATGACTTCTCATCGGGCGTTTAATAACCAGATGCCACTTAGTTAATTAGAACACATTTGAAAGAAGAAGGACACAGAAACAGTCTCATGTCAGCCTCTTCCTGCCACTTGGAGGGCAGGCTTCACCCTGCCAGCTCAGCTGGCACATTCCTCGCAAGGGGCCGCTGAGGTTCAGGACAGGACCGAGACACGGGGAAGCCTGTGGCTGTGATTCAACTCGGAGTGGAGAGAGGGGCCCATGCCGTCCTTGACAGAATGAGAATCACTAGAAATATGTTCTCCAAGAGCTTCAGAAAGAGAAAAGCACACGTAGAGATTAGAACTTGGTAGCAAGCCAAGACCCTACGGGGGAGAAAAACTTAAAAAGGTGATGGCTCAGTCATATCTGACTCTTGCGACCCCATGGATGGGAACCTTTCCATGGGATTTCCCAGGCCAGGATGCTGGAGTGGGTTGCCATTTCCTTCTTCAGGGGATCGTTCTGATCCAGGGATTGAACTCAGGTCTCCTGCGTTGCAGGCAGATCCTTTACTGACTGAGCCACCAGGGTTATATTTGCAACACAACTATGATTCAGAGAGATAAAGGCACCTCTGCATTCATAGCTGCATTATTCACAATAGCCAAGACATGGGAGCCACCTAAGTGCCCATGGAAAGATAATGGATAAAGATGTAGTGTGTATACAGAATGCAATATTACTCAGCCATAAGGAAGAATGAAATTATGCCATTTGCAGCAACATGGATGGATCTAGAGATTATCATATTAAGTGCAGTAAGTCAGACAGAGAAAGAGAAATGGTATATGATACACTTATATATGAAATCTAAAATATGATGCAAACTTATTTGTGAAACAGAAACTGACTCACGAAGAGAACAGACTTGTGTGGTTGTCAAGATGGAGGGGTGGGAGACAGATGAATTGGGTGTTTGGGATTAACAGTTGCAAACTAGCATATATAGAATGGATAAAAACAGGATCTTACTGTATAGCACAAGGAATTATATTCAATATCCTGTAATAAATCATAATGGGAAAGATTATTTAAAATAATATATATGGTATAACAGAATCTCTGCTGTACAGCATAAACCAGCACAAAATTGTAAATCAACTATGCTTCAATAATTTTTTTAAAGTTTGGTTTGCAATCCTACGGTCAAGTCCAAAGCACTCATGCCAGAGAAAAATTCCATGATTGATGGTAATCATTTTAAGGATTACTTTAATGTTTATGTCTTTATGAACAAATTTATATAGAGTCATTGGGGATTCTGCAAAGAGAAGAAAACTTATAAATATTTTACTGGGAAAAATTTTTCCTAAGAGAGCAAATTTTTAGTCTCCATGTATTAAAAACAGGAGAAACTTCATATGTGTAATAGATGAATATCTTTTGTTTTATTCTTGTTAACCATAATATAGGTCCTTAATTAAAGAAAAATGTCTATTGAATAAAATTCCAAAAATATCAAACATGGGGTTACATGTTTATTTTGATTGCATTATATTGTGTGAATGACTCAAAAAATGGCCATTCCTTCTAAAGGAAGTAGCTTTGGTAGATTTCCTGTAGTATGTTAAGTGAGTTTATTACAGTATATTAAGCATGTTTTATAATTTCTATTTCTGTATAAAATCAGGGGGAAAAGAGGATCTTTGATGAGCATTTCTGTGAGCAACAATTTGCTCCCTATATAAGTTATATCTGGTTGACCAGTGGTTTACATGTTCACTCTCATGGAAAGTACTTAGAAATATAGTGAGGAAGCACATAAGTTAATGGATAGTCCCATAATCAGATTTCAGGTAGTAACTAGTAACAGACATGTGTTTCCTGTATTTCTTTATCTGTTAACTTTTAAGTTCCCTTGGTACATGTAGGATCCGGTAGGAGTGGGTGAAAGGCAGTACAGTCTCAACATTGGAGACTCAGCCTACATGTATTATCTCTACATTCTCCACAGAACACATAGGACTTTCTCATTCACATATTTACTTATACATATTTAAAAATCACAGTTTTTAAAAAGACTTGCATACAAACTACAAGAGATGCCTATGAGATCAGATTTTAGCTAATATAGAATTATTTAATACACTAGGAAGAGATTGAAAATTATGTTGATATAATTCACTTAGCAAATAGAAATGACCGCTGTTCAATAAACCACATTCCATCAGGTATTTTACCTCAGTTTACTCATTAAATTATTAAAATGATGCTAGGCGATGCCCACATATTCATAAGGAGAAAGCTGCACCTCCAAGACCTTAAACAAGGTACCCCGGGTATCAGAGCCACTAATTGGCAAAATCGGTCTTGAGATAATGTTCTGCTTTACCTCAAAGCCGACAGATTAGTCTGCTGAATCTGCCTGCTTTGTAAACTTGCTGACAGGACCTTTTAAATTTTTAAGATTGCTAAAGGAAATCATTTCAGTTGAGTTAATTTCCTCAAATTGTCTCTTAAAAGGAGAAAGGAAATTGTAAATTTTTCCTTGTGCTTTCCTAAAGTTAGTTATTTTTAAAACAGAAAATACTCTTCCTCAATGGTTTACACAGTAATACTCTGTTGCCACTGGTAAATAAAATTGTCATAAATATTAGTGAATTACATGTGTGCATTTTAATAAAGGCTAGACTTCGTGTTCATCCATTGCCTACACCAACATGAGATGATTACAGCAACTGTATTTGCTTTCTCTTCTTCCTCCCTAACCAGTGTCCATGAAATCCAAGACCAAAGAGTTTCCTTTAATATTCCCAGGCATTAAAACATTTTTATTTAACTATTTAAGCTATTTTCTTCAGTGTCCTAATACTTCTAATATAGCAATTGAGTCGCTTTACTCTGGCACTGAGATATATCATTTATCACACTCTTAATTTTGATACCACCAAAGGAGCTTACGATGTTCTTCTGACTCTAAGAGTGGTACCCCAGTGCCTCAAACGCTGTAAACCCTTTCATTTTGCAGAGTTGTCTAGAGGGATGCCGCTTTCCCTCTTCAGTGCTTCACTACCTCTCCCATCTCACTGTCAGCAGCAACCTCTGGTCCTCCCTTACTGCTTCTTGCCCAAAACCCACTTTGATGTTTAGCGCAACCCCAGTCCCTAGTAGCTCGGATGATAAAGAATCTGTGTGCAGTGCAGTTTAATCCCTGGGCCAGGAAGGTCCCTTGGAGAAGGGAGTGGCTACCCACTCCAGTTTTCTTGCCTGGAGAACCCATGGACAGAGGAGGCTGGTGGGCTGTAGTCCAAGGGGTCACAAAGAGTTGGACAAGACTGAGCAACTGACACTTTTCTTTTTTTCAGGGAGCAATATTCCAAGCCTTCTTTTTCCCAGCAACCCATGCAGTCAACAGTGATTTTTGTTTCTCTGTCTGGTTTTCCAGTGTGAGCACTTTATCATCCATGAAGGAATGGTGACAGAACCTTCTCGTACCGGTATAAAAATCAACCCAAATATTTCATTCAGTCAGATTGCTCCCTTTCTCTCGATGCAGGAACAGTCTTCCCATGAGAGCACAGAGGATTTAGCATTCTGTGTGGTGTTCTCAACGTCATCACTATTAATAGTAATTAAAATTGTAAAATGATTTTTAAGTGTTGGCACACAGAAAAAAAAGGCCATCCTTGTAATGCTACAAGAGTCTTCATTGTAATTCTCCACCTACCCACTGCCTCACCAGGGTCACTTGGCTTTTACGTTGTTGTTATTTTAGGTCATATTCAATCTTGTATCCGACTTTCTTTTAGCTTTGCTTTTAAAAAATTCAGCCTTATTGAAATAATTTATGTGCATTAAATTGCATCATTTAAAAAGATGACTTTGAGATGCATGCATACTCAGGGTGTTATTATCATAGACCAGGTATAAAGTGTTTCCCTCAAAAGAACTTAGGTGGTCCAGCCTGCTCTCCACCTAGCCCCAGGTCACCAGCAACCTGCTTGATGTCACCATCAATTAGTTTAAATTTTCTGATTTACATAAGCAGAATCCTATGGCATGAGTTTCCCAAGTGGCTCAGTGGTGAAGAGCCTGCCTGTCAATGCAGGAAAACAGGAGAAGCAAATTCAGTCCCTGGGATAGGAAGATCCCCTGGAGGAGGTAATGACAACCCACTCCAGTATTCTTGCCTGGAAAATCCCATGGACAGAGGAGCCTGCTGGGCTACAGCCCATGAGGTCAGAGAGTCGGACATGATTTCGTGACTGAGCACAGCACAGCACAAATCATATGGTGCACACTGTTTCAGCTGGCTTCTCCTAATAAGTAGACTGGTTATATGTATCAGTGGATCATTTTTTATTACTAGGTAATGTTCTATTGTATAGTGTTCTGCTGCGTTTTTATATGCATTCACTGGTTCTTACACATTTGTTTACAGTTTAGAGTTATCATAAATAAACATGTGTGCACAGTATTTTGGGGGTATATGCTTTTATTTCTCTTGGGAAATTAAAAAAAAATCTGATTTGCTGAGGTAAATACTAAGAGCATATTTAACTTCTAAAGCAAGTGTCAAAGTATTTTCCACAGTTGCTGTAGTTGTTTAAATTCTCATCAGTGTGTATGAGAGTTCCAGTTGCCCCCGTCCTTGTTAACACTTGGCATTGTTGGGTTTTTAATTTGATACATTCTAATGGAAGTAGAGGGGCATTTATTTGAGGTTTCAATTTGTATTTTCCTGATAACAAATATAGTAAATAAACTTGATATCCTTATTAGCCATTCTTGTATCTTCTTTTGAAGAGCATCTGTTCAAATATTTTCCCATTTATTTTACTGTCTTCATATTGTTGAGTTGTAAGAGTTCCACATAAAAATCCTTTATCACATATGTATATTTTGAAAAGGGATCCCATACTGAGGTTTGACTTTTTCTTTATAGTGCTTTCATAGTACAAATTATTGATGTAGTTCAGCTTATCAGGTTCATTGATACTTAATGCATTTTTTCCCATCTTCCAAAATCCTTGCTAGAGTTCTGAAGTTTTTCCTTGCATTTCCTTCTAGAAAATTCATAGTTTTAGATTTTTATATTTCAGTCCAGGATCCATTTCGCATAAATTTGTTCTCCCACCATTTTCTTGTTGAAAATGCTTTTCTTCCCCCAGTGACTTTTCTTGGCACCTCACCAGTCAGTTGTCTGAGTCTGTGGATTTATTTTCTCCTCTAAGTGATCTTGATTAGTCTGTGTGTCTCTACTTTAGTCAGTGTGCCACTTTCTGGTTTCTTGAATCTTCACAAGTCTTAAAATGAGCCCATTTAAATACCTCAAATTTGTTCTTTTTAAAAATTGCTTTCACTATTCTAGGTCATTTGGATACATATAAACATTAGAATAAGTTTGACAGTTTCCACAAAAGTCTGTTTGAATTTTTATTGTGATTGCCTTGAACCTGTATATCAATAAATTTATAGACCAATGACAAATAACAAATACTGAGGCTTCCCAACCTTGCCTACATCTCTATAAATACTCTGCACTGATGTCAATGCAGAGGTCTTGTACTCCATTTGCTAAGTATATTCCAAAATGTATAATGTTTTTTGATTCCAGTGTAAAGAGAATTATTCACTATTTTTCAGTTGTTTGCTGCTAGAACACACATTTTTGTATTCACCTTATAACCTTACTAAATTCACTCGCTAGTTCTAGTACATATCTGTAGATTGCTTATGATATCCTGAATAAACAAGCTTGACATCTGCAAATAAAGACATTTATTTAAGATAAATCTACCCTTAATACAAAAAAAAGGTACATTAGTTTTGAGCACATAGTACATTTAGGATTCATCCAAGATTACAAACCAGAGGCTCATAAACACCAGGGCATGTTTTCAGATTAAGAATGGTCTCTGTTCATGCTACCCAATAAGAGGCTAGGCGGCGTACTCAGTCACTCAGTCATGTCCAACCCTTTGGGACCCCATGGACTATAGCCACCAGGCTCATTTGTCCCTGGAATTTTCCAGGGAAGAAGACTGGAGTAGGTTGCCATTCAATTCTCCAGGTGATCTAATCGACCCAGGGGTCGAACCTGTGTCTCTTGCATTGGCAGGCGGATTCTTTTACCACTGCCCCACCAACACCCTCCTTTAAAAGTGAGTGCCAGCCTCACTGGCTCCAAATATCCTTTGATCTGTGCACTCCTACGTTGTTTCTCCTCATTATTACCCTTTACTTTGGGGTGAAGGCATTTTACTTTCCTTGTTGGAATGTTACCCGCCAGGTTCCTCTGCCCATGAGATCCTCCAGACAAGAGTACTGGAGTGGGTTGCCATGCATTCCTCCAGGGGATCTTCCCGACCCAGGGATCAAACCTGCGTACCCTGCCTCTCCTTCATTGGCAGACAGATAAAAACTGCGCCACGAAGGAAGCCCTGTTCTCAAATTGACAGTCATAAAACATGCACTGTTTTTCAACAGTGAAATCAAAACTGTGTTTCTAAGAAGAAACATGAGAAAGTTTGTAATCATTGGTTTTCAAACATATCATAATTATTTTATAAAACTGAGAGATGCAGGGCTTTGAGACTTTTCTTTGAACTGAACTTTTATAAAGAGAAAATGTCTACTTCTCAGTAATGTGAGTTGGAGGCATAGTATCTGCCTTTTATTATGCAGTTAGGATCATCTTTTTAGTCTTCACAGTCTTATGTACTGGAACTTTGGATTATCTCTGCCAAAGACTTTCAAGCAGTAAGTAAATTATATTACATTATTTGGAGCTGTTTTTGCATACAAAGTTATTGACATAGGGTTTCTTTTTGAAATATTAAACTGAAACATACAAACTAATAAAATGTTATGCATCAGTTATACCTCAACCTTAAAAATAAAGAGACAACAACAACAAAAAACTATGTGTGTTAATTGCTTAGTCATGTCTGACTCTTTGCAAAACCATGCACTGCAACCCACCAGGTTCCTCTGTCCATGGGGATTCTCCAGGCAAGAATACTGGAGTGGCTTGCCATTTCCTTCTCCAGGGGATCTTCCCAACCCAGGATGGAATCCAGGTCTCCTGCATCGCTGGCGGATTCTCTACCATGTGAGCCACCAGGGACTAGGAGAGAATGTAATTAAGAATTAATGCTCTCTTTAAAAAAATTACATATGTGGTATAAGCAACATTTATGTGATTACCTAAGTTTAAACATAGTAATGCAAAATCTTACTAAAATTTATTCCCTGAGTTTCTAAATAGTATATATACTACTTAGTTAAGGATAGTAAATAATTTCATGGATTTCCAAAATTCAATACATTGCAAAACTTAATTACAAAAGATAGAATTCCTATTACATTCTATCCTAGTATAAAAATATTCTAATATTTCTCAGTTTTAGAATTACAGTAATGATTTATTCATTCAGGTACTAGAGTAAGAGATGAAATGCTTTCTTTGAAGTCACAAATATATACATAGGCTGTTCATTGAGGAGTTGTAGTTCTCTCGTATATAGATTACTGGCTTCTTTTCTTTTTTAATTTGTTTCATTTGATTATAAATGCTTTGAGCTCTGATTTGTTGGATCTCTATTTGTTTGGGTAACATTTTTAAGGAGACACATTGACTGCCAGGTCTGATTTTTTTTCCACACTGCCCCATCTCACTGTGACTATGTAGAGACATTTAGTGAGGGGATAAATCTGGCTTCTGGACAGGGTATTTTAAAAAAAGCCTCAGAGGTTTTAACTAACTGTGTTCATGAGTCAACTGCTTGAACTAAATGCCACCCCATCTTAGATGGTATTAATTGTCACTGGGTCTAAATGTTAAAATCAATGCATAAAGAACCATAAAGAAGCTGAAGATTGCACACACCAAGGTGATGATAGATGTCCAGATCGGAAAATGAACCATAAATGTTGATTTTTGGAAATAGATGTCTTACAAGGGACCTAGCAGTTGCCTTTAAATCATGAGTGTTAAGTGTGGAATTAGTCCAAAGGGCAGGGCTGAGATTGGTCTACGAAACTTCTGTAAGTCATGGACTCACCACAGGGAACACACTCTTTCCTTGGCTTGTGTAGAACTGGAGCCCGGGTATCCTGGGAGGTAGTGTCCAGTGGGGTCTCAGTTAATTCTGAGCTAGGGTAGGTCACCATATTTACCACTTCTGCCTAGATGCCCATCATCTCTATAAAAGGGGAAGAACATGGAACCAATCTGCCAACCCGGAGCTCACTAAGATGAAAACCATGTTACAATATCCAAGAGTCATGTAAATTTCAGACGACACTACCATAAATGGGGATGTCTTGTTAGTCATAGCTTTCCACCAAAACTGGGTTTGTGCTAATGAGGTGACTTTCCGAATGGGAACCAACCTTGAATAGAGAGGTGGAACTTCCAGCCCAATCCCTGATTTCCAGGGAGGGGAGAGTGTCTGCTGCTGCTGCTAAGTCACTTCAGTCGTGTCCGACTCTATGTGACCCCATAGACGGCAGCCCACCAGGCTCCCCCATCCCTGGGATTCTCCAGGCAAGAATACTGAAGTAGGTTGCCATTTCCTTCTCCAATGCATGAAAGAGAAAAGTGAAAGGGAAGTCGCTCAGTCTGTCCGACTGTTAGCGACCCCATGGACTGCAGCCCACCAGGCTACTCCGTCCATTGGATTTTCCAGGCAAGAGTACTGGGGTGGGGTGCCATTGCCTTCCCCGGGGGAGAGTGTCTAGAGGTTCATTTAATTGCCAGTTGTGATGAGTTAATCAGTCATGTCTGTGTGACGAAGCCTCCATAGAAAGCAATAAAAGGAGCGGGTTCAGAGAACTTCCAGGTTGGGGAACAAGATCCCCATGCCAGTTTCTCGCCTGCAATTCCCTCCACACTCAGCTGTCAGGTTCTATGGTGCTTCTGCTGACATCTCACCTGCCAGCATCTCTAACTTCTCTACTCACCATCCTCGCCTCCCAGGAATTTAACTTTGCAGTTGAATTTAACTTTCCACCTCTTTTCCATCTAACCCTTAACGTCCTCAACCTCCAAGTAGTGAAGAGTTACTGTGCTTTCTTAGCCAACTGTCCCTTCATTCTCTGTGATGGCCATTGAAAACACTCTGCTGCCTGAAAACTCTGAACCCCACAACTTCCCACCAATCTCAAGAGCTGCTGTAAATCAGAGAATAATTAAAATGTGCCTATTTAAAATTCTTTCAACTTCCTATCAGAAACATTCTGGATTCCGCATTTGATTTTTACTTTTTCATTCTGAGAATAATACTTTTCTGTTTGAAACCATAGCCCAAAGTTTAGAGCATACACCGTTAATTCTGGTTGGAATCATTCTTGTGTGCATTGGGTTGATTAGTCAACAACTCAGAAGCAGATTGTAAGACATGATCCATAACTGGAAGCTGTTCCTTCTTCGTGGAGGTTCAGCGAGGTGTCTGATACCTTAAAGGAAGCTCCTCTAGAGGTGACATGAGAATTTAGTTAACTGTTTTTCACATCATTGATATTCTCACTTGATCATGTGTCTTTGCACTGAAGAAAAAAAAACCTGAGAGACATTTTAGACTCAGTACCAGTGAATGCAAAAGATGTTGGGTTACTAAAATAAATGAAAGATTCTGGTTTCATCCAAGGCTTGTCATGTAGATAATATCAGATAATGAGTTTCTTGAAAATGAATGAGTTCATACTGTCAAATCTATGCCTATAAATATAGCCATAATGCCATAGCAGTCCTCTTATATTTTCCTTTTAATCTTTATCAGTCTCTCTCAAGTCTGAAAACTAGATCCCTATGCCTAGGATTAACTTTATTGATTATTTTGAAGAGTAGTGATGCATGAGCTACCAAGAGAGATATGGAGGGGTTAGATGGATCTCTCGACTTCCCACTCACCTGCTTTATTAAACCTTTTGTTTTCTTTCTATATTGGATTTCTATGTATGGGCTATATGGATATTTTTTAAATGCGTTATCTAAGCAACTTCATTTTGTGCTTTGCCGAGTTGAAGTATAAAGAGACAACTTAACCTAGGCCATGCAATTGATTTATTATGTCTCTGTTCAAAGAGGAGGATTCAAGGCTGGTCACAGAAATACCTGTGAGACATCATGGAATGTAAGAAAGATAGAAAAGGTGACGGGGTAAGAAAACCAACGTGTGTTTAATAGACATTTTAGAAGCTAGGAATTCCCTGTTCACAGGCTCTCTTTTCCAGAGTATGACCCCACAGCTCCTACCATGTAAATGTGATCAAGACCACAGAGGAATGAACCAGAGGTAGTCCATGCTTTCCCTCCTGAGAATTGAGACTTATTCCACTTAGTTTCAGGAGTGGGATTATAAGGTTATGGGACTATGGATATAACCGGGGTCAGGGGGGGGGGAGGACTTTTGTGTTATCTTTTATTTCTTTTGTATATTGGATTTTAGGTAATTTTTTTTTAAGAGCTACATGATTGTTAAAGAAAAAACTATCAAAATATAATTATTTAGGATGTTATAAAACTGATGTCAAAGAAGTACCTGTGTGCATTCTCAGTCATGTATGACTCTTTGCAACCCCATGGACTATAGCCCAGCAGGCTCCTCTATCCATGGGATTCTCCAGGAAAAAATACTGGAGTGGGTTGCCATTCCCTTCTCCGGGGGATCTTCCTAACCCAGTGATCGAACCCAGGTCTCCTGCATTGGCAGATGTGTTCTTTACCAATGAGCCACTTGGGAAGCCATTAAAGAGGTGATCTAAATTAATTCACATATTTGATTTACTAACTTTTATCTTACATAAAAAAATAGAATCTGGAAAGTATAATAAAATACATACACAGAAATGAAAAACCTTTCAGTCTCAGAGATAATTGGCAAGAATGATTGACTTGATTCCGAATGGCTCCCAAAGACCAATTGTAACCAGACATTTCTGCCCTTAATTTTCTTCAAGTACTTAGATTCCCTATAATAAATTTTTCTGAAGCTGGATTGAAGACTCTAATTGGTTGTCTGGCAAACATTACTAACTAAAGCCATATGCAGTCTTTATATTATGAAGCTTACATCGTTGTTAGAGGTTGGATACAAGGGGATCTTATGGAATCGAAGAGAAAGAGGAAATGGAATAAATTACATTGCTCTTATAAAAAAAGAATGTTCAAAATAAGCACAACTATTCTCTATAATTATAATAGAGAAATATATCCCTTGGGTCTTCAAAGAATAAATCATGTATAATATGGCAAATATTATCTTCATGAACATCCTTATAATAATAAATGCAACAATGAGTTTCACAGGGTTATATTTATTAAATTTCTTAATATACATGAACTACATAATATCAAAGGGAAAGTTGATAAAGGCAGTTGAGTATGGGTGGTCCTGGCTTACATCCTTGATATAACTAGTAATGACTCGGTGAGAAACCAGGTCAACTGATTCTTAGTTTATTGCCCTGTTTTTCTCCCTACATCTTATATGAGGGAAAGCCATATACGTATTGGAGAGAAACAGAGGCAGCAAGAGACAAACTGACTTCCATGTGATGTTTACATGTCAGCGATATGTCCTAGATTGGCGCATACACACACTCACAGATGCATACACTGACTGTACCTGGTATGCGAAGAAGAATCAGTCTTTTGGCAAGATCTAAAATATATTGACAACCATAAGGTTGTTCTATTTTTAATTTTTTGAAGCACCTCCATACTCTTTTCCATAATGGCTGTACCATTTTACATTCCCTCCAAGTGTACACGTGTTCTAAGGTCCCCACATCCTCCTCATCACTTATTATTGTGTGTGTGTGTGGGTGTGTTTTAACAATAGCCATCCTGACAGACATGAGATGATATCTTATTCTGATACTGATTTACATCCCCCTGATGATGAGTGACATTGAGTATTTTTTTTTTCATTTATCTGTTGGCCATTTGTGTGTCTTTGGAGAAATGTCTATTCAGAACGTTGTCCAAATTATAATCAGGTTTTTGATTTTTCATTCTTGTAAAGAAAAGGAGTTCCTTCTCTGTTTTGGAAATTAATGCTGTATCAGATATATGTTTTGTGCATATTTTCTCCTGCTCTTCGGGATGTCTTTTGAAGATCAGGAAGCAACAGTTAGAACTGGACATGGAACAACAGACTGGTTCCAAATAGGAAAAGGAGTACGTCAAGGCTGTATATTGTCTCCCTGCTTATTTAACTTATATGCAGAGTACATCATGAGAAACGCTGGAATGGAAGAAACACAAGCTGGAATTAAGATTGCCGGGAGAAATACCAATAACCTCAGATATGCTGATGACACCACCCTTATGGCAGAAAGTGAGGAGGAGCTAAAAAGCCTCTTGATGAAAGTGAAGGAGGAGAGTGAAAAAGTTTGCTTAAAGCTCAACATTCAGAAAACGAAGATCATGGCATCCGGTCCCATCATTTCATGGGAAATAGATGGGGAAACAGTGGAAACAGTGTCAGACTTTATTTTTGGGGGCTCCAAANCTGGAATCAAGATTGCCGGGAGAAATATCAATAACCTCAGATATGCTGATGACACCACCCTTATGGCAGAAAGTGAGGAGGAGCTAAAAAGCCTCTTGATGAAAGTGAAGGAGGAGAGCGAAAAAGTTGGCTTAAAGCTCAACATTCAGAAAATGAAGATCATGGCATCTGGTCCCATCACTACATGGGAAATAGATGGGGAAACAGTGGAAACAGTGTCAGACTTTATTTTTTTGGGCTCCAAAATCACTGCAGATGCTGACTGCAGCCATGAAATTAAAAGGCGCTTACTCCTTGGAAGAAAAGTTATGACCAACCTGGATAGTATATTCAAAAGCAGAGACATTACTTTGCCGACTAAGGTCCGCCTAGTCAAGGCTATGGTTTTTCCTGTGGTCATGTATGGATGTGAAAGTTGGACTGTGAAGAAAGCTGAGTGCTGAAGAATTGATGCTTTTGAACTGTGGTGTTGGAGAAGACTCTTGAGAGTCCCTTGGACTGCAAGGAGATCCAGCCAGTCCATTCTGAAGGAGATCAACCCTGGGATTTCTTTGGAAGGAATGATGCTAAAGCTGAAACTCCAGTACTTTGGCCACCTCATGCGAAGAATTGACTCATTGGAAAAGACTGATGCTGGGAGGGATTGGGGGCAGGAGGAGAAGGGGACGACCAAGGATGAGATGGCTGGATGGCATCACGGACTCGATGGACGTGAGTCTGCGTGAACTCCGGGAGATGGTGTTGGACAGGGAGGCCTGGCGTGCTGCGATTCATGGGGTCGCAAAGAGTCGGACACGACTGAGCGACTGAACTGAACTGAACTGAGGGTAGGGAAAATCCCCTGGAGGAGGCAATGGCAACCGACTCCAGTATTGTTGCCCGGGAAATCCCATGGACAGAAGAGGCTGGCAGGGTACAGTCCATAGCATAACAAAAGAGTTGGAAAAACTTAAGTTTAAACTTGAACTTAAGTTGTAAAGCCACTTAACATCATCAGTTTGTTCCATATCCTAATTGATGCCCTAGAGCATCATTGCTTAAAGGGTAGGCTGTGTGTTATCTGCTTGCAGCAAGATAAGGATTTTGCACCAGAATGTAAATTCATTAAGGAAGTCTTTTTTTTTTTTTCCTTAATCTTTTAATTTATTTATTTGGCTGCACCAGGTCCTAGTTGCCACATGCAGAATCTTAGGTTTTTGTTGCAGTTTGAGGGATCTTTACTTGTGGCTTGCAGGATCTTTAATTGTGGCATGGAACTCTTAGCTGTGGCATGCGGGATCTAGTTCCCTGACCAGAGATGGAACCTGAGCCCCCTGCATTGGGAGTGTGGAGTCTTAGCCACTAAACCACCAGGGAGGCTCCTAAGGAAGTCATGTTAACAAAAAAAATTGTTAGATGAAATAATTGTGTGCTTAATTGTGTAATGAAGTTACAATTTGACTCCAGCTCTTTATCTTGTTTGTGACAAGTAATAAACAGTTTAGGGATTAGCACTTTGTACAGCACTGTCAGTGCCAGCGTGAACTGTGTAAGTAAATCACAAGTAACTGGTTGGCCTGGGCAGAGTTCCCATACTCGCTGGAGTAAGTCCTGGTTTCTGAACAACCTTCATTCTGGTATAAAGCATTGAGATTAACTATGACAGCGTCTTGCCTGATGTCTCCCTCACCTCTCAAATTCTGATCAAATCTTATCTGGTAGGATTGGCATGTGTGAGAGATAGCGAAGGCTCAGGTGACATACTAGCAATACCTTGAGACCTCTGGAGTTGTTTTTAGCCATCCTGAGGGGAAAGGTTTCTAAAACCAAAGAAGTCATGCAGGTAGACATTCCTGAGTGAGTCTTGTGAGCCAGCATTTTCTGAAGCACCATGTCAGTTTGATTTATGTGTAGCTGGTTTGGACCTTAGAAAGATTCACGGTTTGAAAGGCTGTCAAGAGAATTGCACACCTAACAGATCTGTTCTCTCCCATCTGTAGGTTTTGGGCCACACATGTTCCACCCCATGGGACCACCCCCTCCTTTCATGAGGGCTCCAGGACCAATCCACTATCCTTCTCAGGACCCTCAGAGGATGGGAGCACATGCTGGGAAGCACAGCAGCCCCTAGCACTCATCACCGCTCTGGGGCTCTACAGAAGAGAGGGCGCTTAAAAATCCTAGTAAATGAATCCCGGAATAAATATATTTTTCCTTCCTTTGTAGTTCCCATGGTAGTGGAATGTATTCAGATGTGGGCAGTTGGAGAACAACAGCCATGATTTCCTCTATGTGTTCTCAAAGGACTGATGGACCTGAAATAAGCTGCCATTAACACATCTGTTACTGCTATAACATTACTAATAAAACTTAATGCCTCTTCCCCTCATCTGTGTGGGGAACAAGCAACTGGGTGAATTGGAATGTCCAGCTGAGTTACCATCCCAACCATGTGTTCATTTTGTATCTTCTTTTGGCGGGTGGAGGGTGGGAAGTGACCTTCAGTAAGAAAAACAAGCAATTTTTGACCATTTTTATGTCCACTGGATATTTTCCTTTTTATCATCTAAAAAAGATTACTAGTACCAATCATTGTAGTGGCAAGAGTGTGATTTAACGCTTCTGAAGTCACACTCTTGAAAGACAAGTAAAACAGCACCCAGCACAACCCAGATCTTATCTCTCCTGATTTATTACTAAAGGAATCTGGCTGATAGTTTTACTTCTTCGCCTACCAAAAAGACAAAAATTACTTTTCATTCCTGTCAATCAGATGGAGACACAGATTTCATGGAGCTGTGTATCATTGAAGAAACCTAGTATTTGAGATGAAATTATTTTAAAGAACTTCTGTAAAACACTTTAACAAACTGTGAAAGGAAAAGAATTAAGAGTGTTTAAATGGAAGACTTGTGGCCTACGGCTAGAATGTCGATCTTCAGCATTCACCTTTGTGTGACTTCACCGTCTCGTTTCAATTCCCTGCTCTGGGCAGGGGATTCTGTTTGGTCTTAGAATATTTGGAAATAATTGAATTGTAGATGGCAAAAAAAAAAAGAAAAATTGATGTGTTGTATTTTTGTTTTAAAAATTAAAACGGGTCAATTTTCCAAATGTTGTCATAGGTTTATTTCTGTTTTCTTTATCCTTGGTAGCTGAAGTGGGAGTTAGAAACAAGTTATATATACAGATACGTTTTTGTTTTGATTCTGATCTTTAGTCTAAAAGACCCAGGCCCTTTTAGTACTTATATCAAGGATTCCTTGTGGGGTTGAAATAAGATAATACACAGAAGGCACTCAACACAGAGCCTGCCATGTGGTTGTGGATACATGGTAGCTTTAAAATGTCATCTTAGTTATTATGTAAGTCGTTTTAAAAGGAATCAGGAAAAATTGATCTACAAGCCCATTTTTCTAGAAGCCAATTCCCATGTCACTTTTATCTCAAAAGCATCTACTTATAGAATGAATATACCTCTTTTTACCCCATTTTAGCTCAAGAATTTTTGTTGTTTTCCTCTAGAGAACTTTATCTTGCCTTTTTTTTAAAAGATTTAAAATTAATCTAGAAGCACCTAGACAATTTAATTCTAGTCGAATCAGATGTGAAGCAATGTAGGGATACTTCCAAATATTCTGATACCCTTCGGGTAGGGTTTTTTTATGATGGTGGAGGGAAGGTTACTGTTGAGCATGTAAGAGATTTTTAGCCAGTCTGGTAATGTGAAGCAGTGTTTTTTATCTCCAAATTCAACTATATATGTATATATACATACATAATCTTGACTATCCAATTGTGTATTCCTGCCTTTTTGAGAACATTCTAAATGTTTGTTTACTAGCTAGCTGTGGATAAGTGTTTTTTCAAAAGTATAAGCAAACAAAGTATAAAGTAAGTACTTGATTAGCCTTAAGTAAATCAGAATTATGAGCAATTAGATTTTGGCAAAAACTCAGAGGTGCTTACCAAACTCCATTTCTTTTTCCTCTAGGGAACATAGCCAGGGGTTCACTTGGCAAAAAGTAAACTGCCATTCCCAGACCTCAGCTGTAGAAACATCTCACCCACTCAGAACTATGAACTCTTTCCCATTTGCTGGCTGAATGCACAGGAGGATGATCTCTGGAAGATGGCAGTCACACAATGGAAGGAGGCTGGGTTCCTCTGTCACTGCTAAAAGGAGAGCGTTATGATAAGAGGAATTTTTGTTAACAGTAAGCCATTGAGTCCTGAGGATCTCTCTGTAACAGCAGCTAGTGTTATTCTCATAAAAGATGTCAGATCTGATCACAAAAAGATAAAACTGATTTTTTATTTACACTGAGTAATGGAGATTTTTGGAGAAATGGCAATCTACTCCAGTACTATAGCTTGGAAAGTCCCATGGACAAAGGAGCCTGGTAGGCTACAGTCCACGGGGTCGCAAAGAGTTGGACACGAATGAGCGACTTCACTTAATGGAGATTTTTACTTTTTTCAAAATTGAAGCATAGTTGATTTACAGTGTATTAATTTCTAAAGTACAGCAAAGTGACTCAGTTACACACATGTATACTACCCCACTCCAGTGCTCTTGCCTGGTAAATCCCATGGACGGAGGATCCTGGTGGGCTGCAGTCCATGGAGTCGCTAAGAGTCGGACACAACTGAGCGACTTCACTTTCACTTTTCACTTTCATGCATTGGAGAAGGAAATGGCAACCCACTCCACTGTTATTGCCTGGAGAATCCCAGGGACAGGGGAGCCTGGTGGGCTGCCATCTATGAGGTCGCACAGAGATGGACACGACTGAAGTGACTTAGCAGCAGCAGCAGCATACATACTTTTTAATATTCTTTTCCATTATGGTTTATCCCAGGATGTTGACTATATTTCCCTGTGCTATACAGTAAGACCTTGTTATCCAGTCTGTGATAGTTTACGTCTACCAATCCCAAACTCCCAGTCTATCCCTCTCCCTCCATTTGGTAACCACAAGTCTGTTCTTTACGTCTGTGGGTCTGTTTCGTAGATAGGTTTATCTGTGCCATATTTTAGATTCCACATATAAGTGATATGTGATACTTGTCTTTCTGACTTACATCACTTGGTATAATCACCTCTAGTGGCATTCATGTTGCTACAAATGGCATTGTTCCATTCTGTTTTGTGGGTGAGTAGTAGTCCATTGTAGATATGTACCACATCTTTATCCATTTATTTGTTGATAGACATTTACGTTGTTTCCATGTCTTGGCTGCTATTAACATTAGAGTGCATGTGTATTTTTTAATTACAGTTTTGTTCAGATATGTGTGCAGGAGTGGGATTGCTGGATCAAATGGTAATTCTAGTTTTCTGAGGAACCTCCATACTGTTTCCAATAGTGGCTGCACCAACTTACGTGCCCACTGACAGTATGAGAGAGTTCTCTTTTCTCCACACCCTCCCCGGCATTTGTTATTTGCAGACTTTTTAGCGATGGCCGTTCTGACGGATGTGAGGTGGTACCTGATGGCAGTTTCGATGTGCACTTTTCTAATAATTAGTGATATTGAGCATCTTTTTATGCGCCTGTCGGCCGTCTGTATGTCCCCTTTGGAGAAAGGGCTATTTAGGTCTTCTACCCATTTTTCAGTTGGATTTGTTTGTTGTTGAGTTGTATGGGCTCAACATTGTTTTGGAAATTGAGCCCTTATCAGCCCCATCATTTGCAAATATTTTCCCCTATTCTGTAGGTTGTCTTTTCATTTTGTTTGTTTTTATAGTTTCCTTTGCTATGTGAAAGCTTGTAAGTTTGATTTGGTCCCATTTGCTTATTTCTGTTTGTTACCTTGGGAGACTGACATTGGTACGATTTATGTCCGAATGTTTTGCAAATGATTTCTTCTAGAAGTTTTATGGTGTCTTTTCTTATATTTAAGTTATTAAGCCATTTTGAGCTTATTTTTGTGCATTGTGTGAGAATGTATTCTAACTTCATTGATTTACATTCAACTGTCCAATTTTCCAGTGTTCTTGCCTGGAGAATCCCAGGGACGGGGGAGCCTGGTGGGCTGCCGTCTATGGGATCACACAGAGTCGGACACGACTGAAGTGACTTAGCAGCAGCAGTCCAATTTTCCCAGCACCACTTGTTGAAGAGACCTTTTTCCCATTTTATGTCTTGCCTCCTTTGTTGAAGGTTAATTGTTCGTAAATGTATGAGTTTATTTCTGGGTTCTCTATTCTGTCCTGTTGATCTGTGCGTCTGTTTTTGTACTAGTACCACAGTTTTGTAGTATTGTCTGAATTCTAGGAGGGTTATACCTCCTGCTTTGTTCTTTTNCAAAGTATAAAGTAAGTACTTGATTAGCCTTAAGTAAATCAGAATTATGAGCAATTAGATTTTGGCAAAAACTCAGAGGTGCTTACCAAACTCCATTTCTTTTTCCTCTAGGGAACATAGCCAGGGGTTCACTTGGCAAAAAGTAAACTGCCATTCCCAGACCTCAGCTGTAGAAACATCTCACCCACTCAGAACTATGAACTCTTTCCCATTTGCTGGCTGAATGCACAGGAGGATGATCTCTGGAAGATGGCAGTCACACAATGGAAGGAGGCTGGGTTCCTCTGTCACTGCTAAAAGGAGAGCGTTATGATAAGAGGAATTTTTGTTAACAGTAAGCCATTGAGTCCTGAGGATCTCTCTGTAACAGCAGCTAGTGTTATTCTCATAAAAGATGTCAGATCTGATCACAAAAAGATGAAACTGATTTTTTATTTACACTGAGTAATGGAGATTTTTGGAGAAATGGCAATCTACTCCAGTACTATAGCTTGGAAAGTCCCATGGACAAAGGAGCCTGGTAGGCTACAGTCCACGGGGTCGCAAAGAGTTGGACACGAATGAGCGACTTCACTTAATGGAGATTTTTACTTTTTTCAAAATTGAAGCATAGTTGATTTACAGTGTATTAATTTCTAAAGTACAGCAAAGTGACTCAGTTACACACATGTATACTACCCCACTCCAGTGCTCTTGCCTGGTAAATCCCATGGACGGAGGATCCTGGTGGGCTGCAGTCCATGGAGTCGCTAAGAGTCGGACACAACTGAGCGACTTCACTTTCACTTTTCACTTTCATGCATTGGAGAAGGAAATGGCAACCCACTCCACTGTTATTGCCTGGAGAATCCCAGGGACAGGGGAGCCTGGTGGGCTGCCATCTATGAGGTCGCACAGAGATGGACACGACTGAAGTGACTTAGCAGCAGCAGCAGCATACATACTTTTTAATATTCTTTTCCATTATGGTTTATCCCAGGATGTTGACTATATTTCCCTGTGCTATACAGTAAGACCTTGTTATCCAGTCTGTGATAGTTTACGTCTACCAATCCCAAACTCCCAGTCTATCCCTCTCCCTCCATTTGGTAACCACAAGTCTGTTCTTTACGTCTGTGGGTCTGTTTCGTAGATAGGTTTATCTGTGCCATATTTTAGATTCCACATATAAGTGATATGTGATACTTGTCTTTCTGACTTACATCACTTGGTATAATCACCTCTAGTGGCATTCATGTTGCTACAAATGGCATTGTTCCATTCTGTTTTGTGGGTGAGTAGTAGTCCATTGTAGATATGTACCACATCTTTATCCATTTATTTGTTGATAGACATTTACGTTGTTTCCATGTCTTGGCTGCTATTAACATTGGGGTGCATGTGTATTTTTTAATTACAGTTTTGTTCAGATATGTGTGCAGGAGTGGGATTGCTGGATCAAATGGTAATTCTAGTTTTCTGAGGAACCTCCATACTGTTTCCAATAGTGGCTGCACCAACTTACGTGCCCACTGACAGTATGAGAGAGTTCTCTTTTCTCCACACCCTCCCCGGCATTTGTTATTTGCAGACTTTTTAGCGATGGCCGTTCTGACGGATGTGAGGTGGTACCTGATGGCAGTTTCGATGTGCACTTTTCTAATAATTAGTGATATTGAGCATCTTTTTATGCGCCTGTCGGCCGTCTGTATGTCCCCTTTGGAGAAAGGGCTATTTAGGTCTTCTACCCATTTTTCAGTTGGATTTGTTTGTTGTTGAGTTGTATGGGCTCAACATTGTTTTGGAAATTGAGCCCTTATCAGCCCCATCATTTGCAAATATTTTCCCCTATTCTGTAGGTTGTCTTTTCATTTTGTTTGTTTTTATAGTTTCCTTTGCTATGTGAAAGCTTGTAAGTTTGATTTGGTCCCATTTGCTTATTTCTGTTTGTTACCTTGGGAGACTGACATTGGTACGATTTATGTCCGAATGTTTTGCAAATGATTTCTTCTAGAAGTTTTATGGTGTCTTTTCTTATATTTAAGTTATTAAGCCATTTTGAGCTTATTTTTGTGCATTGTGTGAGAATGTATTCTAACTTCATTGATTTACATTCAACTGTCCAATTTTCCAGTGTTCTTGCCTGGAGAATCCCAGGGACGGGGGAGCCTGGTGGGCTGCCGTCTATGGGATCACACAGAGTCGGACACGACTGAAGTGACTTAGCAGCAGCAGTCCAATTTTCCCAGCACCACTTGTTGAAGAGACCTTTTTCCCATTTTATGTCTTGCCTCCTTTGTTGAAGGTTAATTGTTCGTAAATGTATGAGTTTATTTCTGGGTTCTCTATTCTGTCCTGTTGATCTGTGCGTCTGTTTTTGTACTAGTACCACAGTTTTGTAGTATTGTCTGAATTCTAGGAGGGTTATACCTCCTGCTTTGTTCTTTTTCATCAGGATTGCCTAGACAATTCTGAGTCTTTTATGTTTCCATATAAATTTTAGGTTCTAGTTCTGTGAAAAATGTCGTGGGTAATTTGATACAGATCACATTACTGTAGATTGTTTTGGGTAGTATGGCCATTTCAACAATCTTCTAACCCAAGACTGTGGGATGTCTTTCCATTTGTTTGAATCTTCTTTATGTCTTTTATTAACATTTTATTTGTTGTTGCTTAGTCACTAAGTCATATCCCACTTTTGTGACCCCACAGACTGCAGCAAGCAAGGCTCCCCTGTCCTTCACTATCTTACAGAATTTGCCCAAATTCATGTCCACTGAGTCAGTGATCCTATCTAACCATCTCATCCTCTGCAGCCCTCTTTTCCTTTTGCCTTCAGTCTTTCCCAGCTTCACGGTTTTTTCCACTGAGTTGGCTCTTTGCACCAGGTGGTCAAAGTATTGGAGCTTTGGCATCAGTCCTTCCAATGACTATTCAGGGTTGATTTCCTTAGGATTGACTGGTTTGATCTCCTTGCAGACCACAGGACTCTCAAGAGTCTTCTTCCAATTCAAAACCAAGTCCTCAGCATATAACTCTTTCGCCTCCTTGGTCAGATTTATTCCTAAGTATTTTATTTGGCATGATTTTAAAAGGTATTCTTTTTATATTCCCTTTCTGATATTTCATTTAAGTGTAAAGAAATGCAACTGATTTCTATATGTTAATCTTGTATCCTGCCACCTTGCTACAGCCATGTCATCTGAATGCATCAGATTTCGTCTTATCTTGGAAGCTAAGCAGGGTAAGACCTGGTTAGTACTTGGGTGAGAGTAATGGTGATTTAAACAGATTCTGGAGCCAGATTACCTGAGTTCAGATCCTCACTTCAGCACTCCCAGCTCGCACACTACTTGACCTCTGTCTAGTTGTCATAATGCCTTACCTCCTAACCATTCTCACTGCCTGTATTTTGAGCTCCTCCCCTCTTAGAGAAGGCCAGAAGGTATAGCCTCATGACAGCTAGACAAAGGCAGTAATGGCCCATGAGGCAAAGAGTGAATGTTGGAAAGCCAAATCAAAGGTACATGGGGACCTGAAGTAAATGGAGGTGAAATCAGAGGAGTCTAGGGTGACCCTTCTTCCCTTACCACTAACCCGTCAAGTGTCTGGTTTAGTCAGCTGGGTGGAAAGATGCCTTCTCCCAAATAGAGAGTGCAATGGCAATTTCTCAGTCTTTCTTTGTTTTTCATGATCTTGATAGATTTAAAGAGGACTAACTGGTCAGGTATTCTGTAGAATGTCTCTCAGTTTGTATTTGTTCAGCCTGGGCTTATGAATTTGGGGGGAATATCACAAGGTGGGGGTCCCCTTCTCATCTGTTTACATCAGGAAGTTGAATATCACTGATGTTAACCTTGATCGCTTGGTTAAAGTGGTGTCTTTGTAAAGTTACTATTTTTCTTTCCTATGCCTTTTGGAAGCAAGTCAGTAAGTCCAGTCTGTAACGAGTAGGAGGGGAAATAAGTTCCACCTCCTGGAAGGGGTGGTACCTACATGCATTATTTACATGTATTACTTGTAAGTCTTTTGTAGGGAAGGAAGATCTATCCTTTCCCCTCACGCATTTGTTTATTCAGTCAGTTAATTATATCACTGAATTCACGAATATTTACTTTATTCTTTCAATTATAATCTCCTATGGGTTGTCTTCATTCTCGTAACTGTTTTTTGATGCACAATAGTTTTAATTTTGTGTATTCACTTTTTAAAGTGTTTCATAGGTAGTTGAAAATAATGAGTATTGTCTAATTTGACGAGGCAGAATTCTACACTTTCATATTTATTGTTCAAAATTTTTATATCCATATCCATTATTTGTCTGCTAAGCAGTCAGCAATTGAAAGAAATGTGTTAAACCTTCCACTGTGATTATGGGTTTAGTGTATTATATAAGGGTATTTATCACAATAAACCTTTTTTTTTTTTGCCAGAAGTCTCCTTTGTCTGATGTTAATGGCTAGAGCACATTTCTTTGGGATGTTTAACTGGCTTATCCTTTTCCATTTATTTTATTTTTACATCATATTTTCAGGAGTGCTGCTTGGTGAACAGCATAGAGCTAGAATTACTTTTTATCCAATTTGTGAGTTTCTGTCTTTAAACTGGTGAGTCTTATCCATGTGCATTTATTGTGATAACTGATATATTTAAATGTATTTATACCACTTTATGTGCCTTTGCTTTTTTTTTTAACTCTCCCTGCTGTCTATTGAACTGATTTCTCTGCTCATCATTGCTCCTTACATTCTATGCTTTGTCTATGGATCTTGCCCCCCAAATGTTCTTTTATAGTTATCTTGGAGATTAATGAAAACTCTCTTCCTATTTATTTGTCTGAAAGTTAACTTTTTTTTTTTTTGCTGTGGCACACAGCTTGCAGGATCTTAGTTCCCCATCAGGGATCGAACCCTCACCCCACGCAGTGGAAGCACAAAGTCCTAACCCCTGAACACCACCAGGGAAGTCTCAGCTCTCGCTTCTTGAAGATGTTTTTCCATTACTGCTGTCAGGCGACCTTTTTTGTCTGGAGCCTCCAAAGTATCTTTGTGACTTTGGGGTTCTGTGAGTGTTCAGTGCCATGGTTCCTACGTGTGGCTTTACTTTATCTTTCTCTTGACAGGGGGAAGATTATGTGAGTTTATGTCTCTGATCAAGTCCAGAGAATCCCAAGTCATTCAAGACTCCTTCTGGAACTCTTGTTAGTAATGCTGGACAATCAATCTACCCATTAACTTTTTATTTTATTTTATCATTTATTTATTTTGGCCACACTCCACAGTTGTGGGGTCTTAGTCCCTGACCAGGGAGGGAACCTGGGCCCTCAGCAGTGACAGCGCTGAGTCCTAACGCTGGACCACCAGGGAATTCCTCTGTTCACTAACTTTTTTAAAAGGAGCGATCGTTTTGGTAAAATATAACTTATGTACCAAAAAAGTGCATAAACAACAGATGCACAACTAAATTAAATATTTTAACCACGCAGTGGAAGCACAAAGTCCTAACCCCTGAACACCACCAGGGAAGTCTCAGCTCTCGCTTCTTGAAGATGTTTTTCCATTACTGCTGTCAGGCGACCTTTTTTGTCTGGAGCCTCCAAAGTATCTTTGTGACTTTGGGGTTCTGTGAGTGTTCAGTGCCATGGTTCCTACGTGTGGCTTTACTTTATCTTTCTCTTGACAGGGGGAAGATTATGTGAGTTTATGTCTCTGATCAAGTCCAGAGAATCCCAAGTCATTCAAGACTCCTTCTGGAACTCTTGTTAGTAATGCTGGACAATCAATCTACCCATTAACTTTTTATTTTATTTTATCATTTATTTATTTTGGCCACACTCCACAGTTGTGGGGTCTTAGTCCCTGACCAGGGAGGGAACCTGGGCCCTCAGCAGTGACAGCGCTGAGTCCTAACGCTGGACCACCAGGGAATTCCTCTGTTCACTAACTTTTTTAAAAGGAGCGATCGTTTTGGTAAAATATAACTTATGTACCAAAAAAGTGCATAAACAACAGATGCACAACTAAATTAAATATTTTAAGTGGATATCTGTATAACAATCACATATATCTGGAAATAGAAACTGTCCAGCTTTCCCCAGGAGAGGCATTATGTCCCTTCACAATCACAAACCTTTCTTTCTTCCAAAGTCCTGACTGCATATTAAACAGCTCTTTGCGTCAGCAAGCGTGTTTTGTGTGCCTGCCTGCCTTTGCTCAGTTTTGTTCCTAGGACGCCTCCGTGTTGCATGTCGCTGTGGCTCATTCGTGGCCACTGCTGCCAGGCCCGCTGTCCACTGTCCCAGTGTTTGGGTTACTCTCAGTCCCTGTCATTTCCATATCCCTGTATGATTTCATTCATGTAAAGAACAAAAGCACAGAATTTACAGGAAGGGCATACTAGCTCCCAAATTACATGAAAGGTTTATGGCCTGCTTTTTCAGGATCCAAATTGTACTTGTTGAATAAAGAAGCAAAATACAGAACAAAAAATACTGTATGATCCCATTAAAAGAAAGACATGTCTCTGTACGTATGCATCTATATACATGTACATCTTTATTCAATTAAGTCTAGAATCCTAGGGGGACCAAACGATTAGCAGTGTTTACCTCTGGTGTATGTATGGGAATGGGGCAGAATGCAGGAAGGAGGGAAGGGCTCCGTGTGTGTTTGGAGGGGCTCTATGGACCGATATCTTCACATTTTATTACTTCATTTATTTATTTACTTTTACAATAAGCATTCCTTTTTTTTAACACCATCAGTAAGAGTCACCTCAGAAAAAAGAAGGAATGAGGATTTATTCTGGGGTGCAGCAAGCTTCTCTTCCATACCTGCTGGCTAATATTACCCTCAGAGCACAGCAGATCCAACCCAAGACAGTCCGTATCCTCTCTTCCTTGTTTCAGACACTTTAATGGTTGGTTTTCAGTTCATAGAAACACAGCTTTAAACAGCAGCCCCCACATTCAAGACAGCACATCAATTGCAAGTAAATCTAAATCAGCTGTTGGCCCCTTAAGGCTGGGTGGGGCACAGCGAAACTCCTCCAGAGCAAAAGGAAGATGCAGCATTTTCTTTCTATTTCTGGAAACCAGCTAGATTTCCAGCATGCACACCTGGGAATCAGCTAGATTTGTGGCCTTCTCCTCTCCCCAGGAGAGCGAGTCAGGATGGAGGCAGAAGGAAGCAGTGGGGAAGGAGTAAGTCATGTCCAAAGGGAGCCCTATGGTCATCGGAGGCTCTCCTTCCAGTTTCAGCCTAACTGACCCCCAGTGACAATTCCATGAGCCTACTTCTCAAGGTGCATTCACTGCAGGAACATCTTATCCAGCCAAGAGCAGTAGTTGCCTAAAATCTGACTGCTTATTACCTGTGTGTCCATCACTATGCTCACAAAACCCCACGCAGGGTCTTGAACTCTTGTCCTCATCTCACAAGTGGAGAAACAGAGGCCCACGGTGAGAAATGACTTGCTCGTTCCCACGGCTACCGGTGGCACTAGAACCCACCCCATCCAGTCTGACCCCCACTGCACTCTTAAGCTCTAAAAGCATGACACCAGGATTAGGTGACTCCAGACTCAACGGGCACTGACTTGGCCACCCAGCGGAGTGATAAGAAATATTCACTGGAATTGGCCAGGTCCCCACTTTGGCTTTGTCCCCAGACCAGTCACTTCCCCTTCTTAGGCCTGGATAGCCACATCTGTAAGGCGGGCGCACACCTTTGTCTCAAGGCTGTACTGAAAATCAGGAATGGGCGATGCAGAACACCTGCTACCAGCACGAGCACCGAGGCACCCAGTGAAAAGCAGCCACCATCAGCAGCACCACCCGCACCTGCAGGGAGGCGCTCCCTTCCCGTCTTTCCAAGGAGCCTGCGTAGGGGCCGCACTAGGCCTGGTGGGCACTAGACGAAGTCTAGCCCGAGGTCTGCTCCAGATGGTGAGTCAAGCGGGTGGAAGGGAGTCATCCTTGGAAGCACCCCGCTCTGCACCTGCCCTGGAGGGTGCCGAGGGTGCTCCTTCCTTTGACCCCATGGCTGCCTCCCTAGTCCAGGCCTCATTCCTTGAAGGGTTCCCGGCATCCGGCCTTGCTCCTCTCCAGTCTGTGCCCCACACAGCAACCAGCGAGACCCCTCACTCACCAGCTTAAGAACTTCCCCATCTCCTTAGTGCAGCCCACCCCACTCCACCCCGCTGAGGACTCACCGCCTTCTCTGACACTGCCGTCCCCCTTCTTCACACCGGCACCCATGACAATTCCGCACCCTTGCACTCACCACCCACTTGCCAGAAATGCCTTCATCTCTACAACCTCCTTGTCACACCCTCTCCCTTCAGTCCTCCAAGGCCCTGCTCAAATCCTCTGGGACACCTCCCAGAGTCCCCACCCCACACCCAGGGTTAGAGAGCCCCTCTGCTTCACACGGTTCCTCCGTTGTCAGCGTGCTTTAGGGAGCATTACGGTGATCTACAGCTTTACAAATCTGTCTTCCCTACTGTCTTTCCCTCCCTCTTTCTAGGCTAGGGCTTGGGCTTATTCCCCACCTTCTCCCTATGGCTGGCACAGCAGCTAACACACAGTTGGTGCTTAGTAAATGTTAGCAGCGTGAATAGATAAAGACCATCTGTGTCTCAGTAAAAGGAAAAGCTAATTATCAGCGTGCTTCACAGGTAAATAGGCAGCTAGTGGGCTCCCTGTCACTGGGGGAGACTAAGCTAGACTAAGCTCCCTGTCACTGGGGGAGACAGGAGCAGGAGTGGAGGCTGGACATGAAGTCACTGGAGGCTTGGATTCCTAAAGACACAAACCAGGGAGAAGTTTTCTTAGAATCAGCTCGGAGTGTGAGTTACTAATAGAGGTCCTCTGCTCAGGGGATTCTGATGCTGCAGGTTTGGGCAGGTCAGAAACCTGTAGGAAAATGCCCCCAGGTGATTTTGAAGCTTGCCACATTGGAAACTGCTGAGCTCTGACTCTGAGGCCATTTGCAGTAAGGTTTTGTGTGTGATGGCCCTTTATAAACTGTGAAGTGCTGGCCACAAATCTTGGCTCCAGGTGTTATTCGCACTCTGAGATGAGGGAAGTGAAGGTGCTAGAGAGAGCTACAGCTCCTCAGACTCTGGGAGGTTGCGGACCCAGCCCTGGGCCACTCTGTTGAAGCTGGGCCTGAGGCGAAGGAGTTCCAAGCCACTGGTGAGCTCCGGAACGAAGGGGGTGCCCGCCCTCGGAAGGGTTTCTCCCACCAGGGGTCCTCCAAAGGGCACCGGGGTCCTGGGGAGAGAAGAGCGGCAGGAGAGGCGGGCTGGGTGGGAGCGGGGTGGAACAGACACGGGGGTCACCGCGTGTGGCCCCTCCCCACCTCTCTGAGCCTCCGTTTCTGTCTCTCAGCAAAGACTCTGTACTAGCTTTAACAGGCATCTATCTCCAGCCTTGCCCAGTCCCAAATCCGCCCCTAGTCAGGATGGCTCGTTGTTTGGAAATATTAATAAGAATGATGTTTTCAGAGTGAAAATTGGCCTGTTTTGGCAAAACTCTCAGCTCCCCTTAAATAAAGTCCAGAAGGGGGAAGAATTGGAATCTGGTTTTTCCTTCCTTTTGACATCTCCCCTTACAAAAATATATCACAAGCTGGAGAGAGAAAGAGTTAGAAAGAACGTTCAGAATCAGAGAATACAGTTTACAACCAAGACGTGCCATTTCTCATCCACAATACTGACAAGAATAAATGATTTGGTAATGGGCCAAAGTTAGTGAATGGTGGAAAGATTCTCACTCATATGCTGCTGGCTGGAGGGTAAACTGGTGCTGCTACCTTGCAGGGCAATTTGGCAGGATCCTTTAAACCTGAGAATGTGCAAATTCTGTCAACCAGCAACTCTACCTGTAAGTATATGGCTTAGGAAGTGCATGCACATATGCACAAGGAAGCAGATATGAGCAGTGATTAGTGACCAAGCCATATGCCCACTGGCAGAACAATGGATAAGATCAATATTTTCATGGCAGAGTATTATATAACAGCTTAAAAGGAATGAACAGAGCTATAGATATTAAGAGATTTCAAAAGCATAATGTTGAGTGAAAAAAGCAAGTTATAGGATGAGATTCAAAATAGCAAAAAACACACACACACATGCAAACCAAACAATGCCACATCCCCATAGATATGTAGCTGCTTGTAGAGAATGCCTGAGAACACACACCAGCCCGACAAGAGTGTTGCTTCTGGGAAGAGACCTGGGATCGGAGGACAGGGAACAAAGGGGCCCTACTTTTATTTGTAGTTGCCTAAGGTTGTGTGTGAGAAGGCGGTGGCACCCACCCCAGTGCTCTTGCCTGGAAAATCCCATGGACGGAGGAGCCTGGTGGGCTGCAGTCCATGGGGTCGCGAAGAGTCGGACACAACTGAGCGACTTCCCTTTCCCTTTTCACTTTCATGCACTGGAGAAGGAAATGGCAACCCACTCCAGTGTTCTTGATGGGAGAATCCCAGGGACGGGGGAGCCTGGTGAGCTGCCGTCTATGGGGTCGCACAGGGTTGGACATGACTGAAGCGACTTAGCAGCAGCAGCAGGGTTGTGTGTTTGGTTTTTTTTTTAAGATAATACAAACACATGATTTTCAAACTGTTTTTTTACTTTTAAGAGAACAAATAGCATTACTCATATAGTGTTTTCCCTGCTGCTTGGGACCATTCCTGAGCCAGGAGCCAGGTTCCAGTGTTTCTGCCTGGACCACCCCAGCGGTGGTGGCAACAGCCGGGCCCCACAGGAGCAGGCCAGGCCGCTTCCAGGTTGCGCAGAGCTCACGGTCAGGCCATGGATGCTGAGCACAGCCTGACTGGCAACACTGCTGTTCCTACCCTCTCTACCTCAGTTGCCTCTTCTGTGCCAGGAAGAGGCTACTTAAGAAACCCCTTCTTTTGGTGGGAACATGCCTCAGCCCATCATAGCGTGAGATCAGTGGGGCCACAGCCTGCCCTGGCCAGCCTGGAAGCTGCCTGCTAGCACTGATGTCTGCTGAGGGTTTTAAATAGCTAGACAGGCAGGGCTGGAGGGCCCCGGGAGAAGAGGCAGCCCAGTCCTTCCTGGCAGGAAACCCCCAATCCTCTGCCAATGGCTCGTGGTTCACATGCTGCCTGCTGGACCCTGTTCTTTCCATCACGGTCCTCCCATGCTCTCAGCTGTTTGAGGGCAGGCACATCCCTCCAGAGCACTCTCTTCTCAAGGCCCATCACCCTGGCTCCTTCAACCCTTCCTTAGGGGGCCTGGCCTCCAGGCCAAGCCAGGCAGATAGTCTCCACATGTGGTCTGAGAAGGTGCCAGAAGAGCTGGGCTGTGGCCTCCTCACTGTGGACCCTCCACTTTCTCACTTAATGCAGCCCAAGCCAGCAGAGAATTTCTTATAAATAGCAACAGACTAAGGAAGCCAATTGCAGTTGAAATGCCTCCCCCAGCCCCTGTCTTCCTCCAGTGCCAGGCTCCTGTCCTGCCTGCTGTGATTTGTTTTCGGGCCCCTAGAGTGGAACACTGAATTTATCCCTTTCAAGTTCTCCCTGAAAATAATAATAACCTGTAAATAGTAACAATAGAGGCTACCATTTTTTGAGAGATTCTCACTTGCCAGAAACTTTGCCTCTGGCCTCTTATGCAATCCTCACAACCATTTTATGAAGTAGGTATTAATACTATAAGAGTCTCCTTTCACAAGTGGGAATTGGAGACCCAGAGAGGTTAAGCCACTTGCCCAAGGTCACACAGCCAGGGGTAGAGGCTGCGTTAAGCCCTTGATGAAGCCCACGCTCTAAACACTACGAGCCGCTTATCTGTCGTTCTCACCTCTGGGTCCAACTTTTCACTGCCACTTGCCGCAGTGGCGCAGCCTCTTCCAGACCACTGATGAGAGGGGAAGGCTGAACTGGCCTAGGACTGGGGAGACCTGGGGCCCCCACCCAGGGAAGGACTCTCACTTCCACATCCATCAAGGAGGTGGCACGCAGCAGCGATGAAGAACAAGAAACTGGACTTTGGAGTCTGACAAACCCCGATGTGGAGCCCAGCCTTGCCATTGCTTGCTTGCCTTGTGACTTTGGACAGACTGTTGATAATCCTCTTCTCCAGCAGAATGGGAAAAATTGTAGTACCTGCCCCACCCTGCTGTGAAGCAGGATCCAACAAGATGTGTGCCACACACACCCATTCACTCCCTGTGCATTTACTGAGCACCTACTATGTGCTAGGGGGCAAGAGTTCTATTGTTTTTTTAGCAGGAACTCAGTAAATGTATACGAGGCGTTGGGGTAGAGCCTGGCATGTAGAAAGTGCTCAGGAAATGCAGCTGCTGCTGTGGTTGCGACTGACTCCAGTGCACCCTCCTTCCAGGTCTCTCCCTGAGCAGCCCCGCCTTGTCTTACTTGTTGAAATTTCGATACTCCGCCAGGCTGGGGGTGTGACTTCCGCCCTCGCCCAGGTAGTCCCGGTAGCTGATGAACTCCTGCCATGGGCAGCGGTAGCCCTTGGGGATGGCTGTGTGGTTGAACTTCTCGGGTGGGATGCCCTTCAGTGGCTCAGCATAACCTAGGGGTGGAGTACGGCACGTGGCAGGCAGGCAAGCGGGCTGCCTGGGTTCCCTTCTCCTTTGGCCCCCACACCCTTGGACACTGGGGGCGGGAAGGAAGGACCTAGGAAAGGGAAGTCAAGGCAGGGAATGTAATGTAATGCCAAAGTCGCTCCAGCAAAGAGCGACTTTGCTTCCTCATCCCTGGAAACAGGGAGGACGGAGCAGGGGACGTGCAGGTTGGGGCAGACTCAAGTCTTGGCTCATCTCTGGCACGCTCTGTGGCCTGACACAGCTGCGGCTCTCTGGGCTTGTGCTGTGTCTGCAGAGAGGGGTGTGTGTGTGTAAGGAGATGGACTAGATACTCTCTGGGTGCTCTTCCTGCCCCATCAGGGAAACACGCATGTTCTGGTCCTCCAGCCACGTGGGGAGGCCACTTACCTGGTGCCAGGGCGCTGGGGTTGTGGGTGCTCACCGGCCGGGAGGCCATGGACTCAGCATCCCCAGGGCCCCCGTGCGAGGCGGGGTAGATGTGGAGCTCAGAGCGGTAGTTCTGCCCTTCATGGCTGTTGGCAACCTGGGCACAGGAGTGAAAGCTCAGAGAATCTGAGCTGCCTGGCCCCTTCCCCCGGGCTTTCCCTCCTTGTGGGGGGAGGGGTCTCTGTCCACACTCACCATCCCAGGTTCTGCTGTTCCAGTCACCTTCTCCTTTGCACTTCCTGCCACGACCTGTGGGGTTGGGGGGCGGGTGGCAAGTAAAGCACAGGTAGGCTCACCAGGGATCTGCCTCCACTAAAATAGGCAGGGGGTGGGGAGGGGCATATTCCTAGAGCCCACCTCCCAAGGATGTTGGGGGGATGAATTCATAATGTAGAACGCTAGACCCTGGAACAGAGACGTGCTCTTATATATGTTAGCAGCTATTGTATTGCCCCTGGACTTTCGTTAACCTCCCTGAGCCTCATTCCCTTCTCTGTAAAGTGGGTGCGATGATAATACTGTCACTCTCTGATCATTAAATGAGACGACACATGCAAACTGCTTAGCTAGCACTGTCATCGGGGAAGGCAATGGCACCCCACTCCAGTACTCTTGCCTGGAAAATCCAATGGACGGAGTAGCCTGGTGGGCTGCAGTCCATGGGGTCGCTAACAGTCGGACAGACTGAGCGACTTCACTTTCACTTTTCTCTTTCATGCATTGGAGAAGGAAATAGCAACCCACTCCAGTGTTCTTGCCTGGAGAATCCCAGGGATGGGGGAGCCTGGTGGGCTGCCGTCTATGGGGTCACACAGAGTCGGACACGACTGAAGTGACTTAGCAGCAGCAGCAGCAGCAGCACTGTCATAAACACATAGCAAAGGTAAATGTTTTGTCATTTCTATTATTCTGCCACACGGTGCCCTCTCGTCATCTCCTGTTTCATCCGGAAATTGAGTAGAGCAGGATGGCAGGCCCTGAGTTCATCGGAAGTACTTGAGATTGCCTGCCGCCTCTCTGAAGTCCACGGGCAGGGCATTCTTGTCTCCTTTCTTTGCTGTTGTTTAGTCAGTAAGTCGTATCTTGACTCTCTTGCGAGCCATGGACTGTAGCCTGCCAGGCTCCTCTGTCTATGCAGTTTCCCAGGCAAGAATACCGGAGTGGGTTGCCCTTTCCCTCTCCAAGGGATCTTCCTGACCCAGAGATCGAACTGTCACCTACATGGGCAGGCGAGCTCTTTACCACTGAGCCACCAGGGAAGCCCCATTCTTTAGATGACTTTACCCTCTTCCAGTGAGAAGAAGAGAGAGGTGTTCTGTATTTTCCGTCTTAGATCAAGCTCGAGTCTAATCTAAATCCTGCTTGCTGCACATTCAGCCCAGAGCACCTGACTGTCCTTGGGCACTTTTCATAGCAGCCAGGGTCCCTTCACTGCATGGCTCAGCCTGTCCAACCCACTCTGTGTTTCGTGTCCGGGGAGAAGTGCCTGAAGAGCTAACTGTTTTCTAAGATCACAGGGCAGGGCCGGCGTCAGTCTGACGGCGGCGCCACAGTCATGCCCTAGTTGGACCTGGGGGCCCCGTAGGGACATTCTCACTTGGCTCGTTGTTTGGCTCTAGGCTGATGACTGGGCCTCAGTTTCCCTGTGAGCACAGTGGGAGCTTACTCACAGCACGAGGGCTGGCTGCAAACTCAAAGGTGAATTTCTGCACACGCCGCTGTCTCTTCTGGAAGAGGAGGGACCCTCTGTTGTTACGCAGCGATAGCTCCTCCATCATCAAGTCCTGGGGCACGCTCAGTTTCTTGCCCAGGTCCAGCAAAGGAACTGCGGGAGAGGACAGAGAGAGCTCTTACCACCAAACCTTCAGGATACTCCGGCTGCTGACTCTAAGGGGACCTCTTCACAGCACCGTCCGTTATGTATAAGAATGTCAGTTTCTCCCTGTGCTTGCTGACACTGGTGTCATTCTGTGGATTCACTGCCCAGCCAATGGGCTGAGATGACTCCTCTGAGTGTGATTGCCTGTGTTTGATGCTGAAATCAAGCATCATTTCAGGTATTCTTTGGCCAAGTGTATTTAGTCCCTGACCCTCCTGTGCAGCTCTGTGTCCATAGTGGTGGACGTGATGAGAAATGATCAGATTCTAGATATCTTCTGAAGAAAGGCCCTTGGGGTGGGATGTGAGAGACAGATAGGAGTGAAGGTGACGGCAGGGTTTCTGGCCTGAGCCGCTGGGAGGATGCAGCGGCCCGCTTTCTGAGATGAGAAGGCTGGAGGAGGAGGAGGAGGTGTGGGGAAGACCAAGCATTCAGGTCTAGACATGTCTTCTTTTCATTTTAAAATAGCCTTTTATCATAATGTGCTGTGTGTGCATGCTAAGTTGCTCAGTAGCGTCCAACTCTTTGCGACTGTATGGACTGTAGCCTGCTAGGCTCCTCTGTCCGTGGGATTCTCCAGGCAAGAATACTAGAGTGGGGTGCCATGCCCTCCTCCAGGGGATCTTCCCAACCCAGGGATCGAACCCGCATCTCTTAGGTCTCCTGCACTGGCAGGTGGGTTCTTTACCATCAGCGCCACCAAAGCAGTGTATGTGTACAAGGAAGAGAGTTAGAAAGTATAGACGTAGGAGAAAAAGGAAAGAACACCGTTTCCTACCATCCAGAGATTACCACTCCTAACCCGTTAGTGCATATGCCTTTCCTGTCTTCATGAAATGAAGGTCACTCGGTCGTGTCCGACTCTGCAACCCCATGGACTATACAGTCCAGAGTATAGTCCTGGCAGGACTGTAGCCTGCTAGGTTCCTCTGTCCATGGGATTCTCCAGGCCAGAATACTGGAGTGGGAAGCCTTTCCCTTCTCCAGGGGATCTTCCCAACCCAGGATTGAACCCAGATCTCCCGCATTGTGGGCGGATCTTTACCAGCTGAGCCACAAGGGAAGCCCCCTGTCTTCTTAATTGACCGTATATTCATGTGACTTTTTAACCAAAATGAAATAGCATAGCTTCTTTGTAACTTGCTTTTATTCAAAGCTCTCTTCCTTTCCAAGTGAATGAATTTTTGTTTTATATCAATGCAGTGCCTAATCCATATTCAAACTCCCCTAATGGTCTCCAAAACTGAGAATAAAGTTTGAAGAGTCTTGTAGGCATCCCAGTGGAGATGCTGAGGAGGGAGCTGGATATATACGTCTAATGTTTGTGGGAGAAAACTGACTTGGATGTAAAAGCTGGGACATTGGGAGTATACAAATGGTATTTGCTATCATTGTTTTTTAGTGAAGAGTTTTCTGTTGATTTCTTTCCTCATAGTTAGGACCAGTCATTACAGCCATGTAGAAGGATTTCGGGGCTGATGACTATCGGTAATTTGGGGGCCTATCCATATCCTTTGTGCTTTCCCCATCAGCAAAATGCACATTTCACGCTGGCCCAACAAAGGGAGACTTTCGGAAGACAGAAGTGTCAAAGGTGATGAGGATGCTGGTAGAAGAGGGATACGTATGGTCAGCACAGGCAGAGTTGTTTGTCATCTCTAAAATCAGATCCAAGTGGGTCCATTTTCCAGCTCTCTAAATGACATTCTGAGCCTGGAGGCTGGTTGAGATCACCAAGGTTATGAGGATGTATAAGAGATCTACACACTGAGCCCCGGAGCCTCCAACATTTCGATCGAGGAGATGAAAACAGCCTGAGCCTGGGGAGAAACAGGAGGAAATATAAAGACTGTGGTGTCCTAGGACCAACGGATGAAAGCGTCTCAGGGACAATGAACTGATCAACAGAGTCAAATGTTGCTGACGTGTCGAGTCAGAGGAGGGCTGAAAACTGACCATTATATTTAGTAACACGGGTTATTATTGGTAATCTCCACAAAAGCAGTCCCTGTGGTGTACTTGGGTGTGAAAGCCTTATTGGAAAAGGTTCAAGAGAAAAGGGACTGAGGAACAGTTTAACCGTACCGCGCGGAAGCAATGAGCCAAATCTAGGATGTGGGACTTGTGCAGAGCATCTGGCCCAGTTTCTTCAAAGGAGTGAATGACATGGAAAAAAAAAGGAGGGGGTGACGGTGATTTAGATTAAAGGAGATTTAAGAGACATAGCTACCAAATAAAAACAAGGGCCCTTGAAGGTGCTGCGCTAAGTACAGTAGTCAGATAAAGACAAACACCATATGATTCACTCACAGGCAGAACATAAAAACAAGCATAAACAAAAGCCAGCATGAATGGTCAAACCAAGCATCAGCAAACATGCAGATACAGAGAACAGCGCAGTGGTTACTAGAAGGGAGTGGGGCCAGAGGGAGGCAAGACGGGTAGAGGGGTCACCTGTGGTGAAAGGTAGAGACCATACTTTCGGTGGTGAGCATGCTATAGTGTGCCTTCCCTGGTGGCTCAGATGGCAAAGAATCTGCCTGCAATACAGGAGACCAGAGTTTGATTCGCGGGTTGGGGCGATCCCTTGGAGATGGGAATGGCTACCAACTTCAGTATTCTCGCCTGGAGAATTCTGTGGACAGAGGAGCCTGGTGGGCTACAGTCCACAGGGTCTCAAATAGTTGGACAGGACTAACACTTTTCGTGCTCTAATGTGTACAGAAGTAGAAATATAATGTTGTACCCGTGCAACTAGATAATGTTAGAATCCAAAGTGTCTCTTATTTAGATACCCGTGAACAAACTAGAAAATTGGAGAAAGTTGACTACAGGACTGATTATTAGATAGTATTAAATCAGTATTGCTCATTTTGTTCAGTGTGTCAATACCTTTACCCGGAAGGAAATGTGCTTTTTATTACTTTTGATGCATTGTGAAGTGTTTGTGGGGTGGGGGGTGGAATGACATGTTTCTTGGGATTTGTTCTGGACTCCAGGAATAAAAGGGGGACCTTAGGGGTTTGAACTCTCTACTTTGGGTTGTGTGTGTGTGTGTAAGTTGGTTAAATAAAATGTTAAAAAGAGAGAGAGGAGGGAAGTAAAGACAGCAGCTTTGAGGAGCTGTGCTGTGAAGGACCACGGCTGGAGGCAGCTATGGAAACCAGAGGGATTTGTTTGCTTGCTTGCTTGTTTTTAAAGAGGAGAATTACTGAAGGAATGTCCTAGAGCAGGGGAGAGGGCAGGGAGGGTGTCCGGCGCCCAGCGAGAAGCGCTGGCTTCGGACAGGTGCACGGAGAGGTCATCTAGCACACTAGGAGGGAAAACCGAGAACACGGGGCAAGCAAGTGGACAGATGTGGAGGCGGGAGCCTGCAGAAGTCTCCCTTGGCTCCCTTTCTCAGTGAAAAAAGAAGCAAGGTCACTAGCTGAGAATGGAAGTGGGGGAGGAGGTACTTTAGGTCTGAGAAGAGCGGTTGCTGAAATTGTCCCAGAGAACAGCAGAGAGAGTGACTGGGGCAGGGAGGTGCACGTGGTCGCCAGTCAGCACTGAGGGCCGTGCAAGAGCGGTGTTTCATCCCACTCCGCGGAATCTGAAATGGCCTTTTAAAAAAGGAGGCTGAGGTTTTTTCATTTTTCAGCAAATGTAGAGAAAGAAACTTCTACATATTAGAATCAGAAAGAAATCCACTATAGATTAGGAGGGGGTAAGCAAATTTCTGAAGAATTTGTATTCTAAGATCCCACTCATATGTTTAAAAAAATAAGTATATGCTTATGCATGTATTGAATCTGCAAGGAGACATGCCAAATATGAGCAGTGACTATGGGATATACAAAGGAGGAGGACTGGAGATTGTTTGCACTGTTTTTGTTTTTTTCAAATGAGACAATGCATTCTGTCTTAAACAGATGAAAGACCATTTATACTAAATATGTAATAAAGGTCCCCTGGCATATATTCTCAGGTGCTTTTCAGATGAACTGAGCTCAATATTTAAAGACAAAAAAAAAAGCTATAGATGAAACCTATTTTGACTAAGCAATTCTAATTCTAGGCATTCATCCTTGGGAAGAAAAGTTGAATAATTACGCCCAAGGATACATGTACGAGCATGTTTGCTGCAGTGAGGTGTCAGATTATGAAGACGGGGAATCAGTCTTATGGGGAATGCTGCCTGGACACCCTTTATCAGTGACTAACAGCTCACAACGGCCACCTCTGCAGAGAACTGCCCCGGTGAGTAGAGGCTGCAACAGCCCCCCTGCTAAAGCTGAGATGATTTCTATAGGGCGATTAATTTATGCTCTGGAACCCACTTCCTTACTTAGCAATTCCCTCTGCCCAGTCCTGTTTTTGTCACTTCCTTTCTCCTAGGAGTGCAATCTCAACAAGTCACTTGTTCAGGAATCCTCAGGCTAGACCCCTAACCTTAGTCAGGCCTTCATGGCCTCCTTGTCGGGGGAGGGTGTATAAATATATATAATATCTTATATGCTGGGGGAGTGAGGGGAGGGGAGGGGTGAGATAAATTATACTAAGATGGGAAGAAGTCTGTGGTATGCTGCTAAGTGAAAAAAATTGAAGATGTAGTATGTAGCTGAGTGAAAAAAATTTAAGATGTGGTGTGCTGCAAAGTGAAAAAAAATTTAAGATGATGAACACAGTGTGTAGTATTCAGCCCACATGTATATGCGCTTATATAAATGTTTATATATGAACAGAAGAAGGATTTACACAATCTGTTAACAATGGTTATCTCCAGATGGTTTCATTATGAGGAACTTTCGCTTTCAAAGTCATTCATATCTGTTTTGTCTGAATATTTTATAAAATGAATGTTTTATTTATGTAACCATGTGGTAAAGGAGCAGTTTTGGAGACAAAAAGATCTGGGGTCAAATCTGTTCTGCACCTACTGAGGATGTGATTTCCTGGCTTTCCTGAGTTTCTCTTTTCTCATCTAAAAAATGGGTATAATTGTATCTAATTTACAGAGTTGTTGTGAGGGTTATATATATAACAAAAAGTTCAAATGCTCTTAGCACCGTATCTGAGACACAGTAAGCCCACAAGAATGGTGTTTTATTATTATTTTATAATGGCTGTCTTTTGGTGATGAGCTCATGCGACTTTTTTACCTTTCTACTTTTCTTTAGTTTCAAAATTGTCCTTAATTCTCTAGCAATAATCAACAACAAAAACAACAAAAACACTTATTTCCAGTCTGGCATAAATGATGTGCGTCAACAATGGGGGGTCTGTAGCTGGTTAGACAAGAGAAAAGAAAATGCATTGCCTGGTTCTTCTATTTAGAGTGTCGATATCTCACAAAGCTTACATATTTCAGCATGAAAATCATGGAATGAAAAAAAATGAAACCAACAGAAGGAGACAAGAACACACAAAACAGATTAAAAGTATGCCTCACAGATCAAGCTGTACACATGATGGAACACTTCTTAGAACACCGAAGGAGGCAAAACTGCAGCAAAGTCCTTAGGCAGGGATTTATCAGAGCCTGGTTCACTGCTCTCCTGCATGGGAACCATCCGGGTACTTGTCTAAGTGGCTAATGCTTGGCCTCCGCCCGAGGTCCCCTGGATCAGAACTCCTGGGTAGGGATATTGGGATGAGCCTCCTGACAGTCTTACCCACTGCCATGACCCTCTGCTTTGCCGCCAGGTTTCTCTATAGCCCTTCTTTTAGATAAATAACCTGCTTCCATCTGTACCTCCCATACCCGGCCCCAGGTCAGTGGGTGCTGAGCTGGGCAACCTGGATTCTGATCGGCCTCCTGACTCCCTCAGTAACTGCGTGCTCCCTCAGTAATCTGTACTTTTAAGCAACAGCGCCATGTCACTATGATTCACAGAAAAGTGTGACTTCTGACTTAGCTGAATTTGTTTTTAAAATACATAAAATGCTCTAAAGTAGGCCAAATAAAGACTCTAAAATTTTGCCAAGAGGTCTTATAAAGTTGATAAGTACGTACTTTAGATGATTTATCCACTGGCTGAATCAGCGTTTACGTGAAATGATTCGACTCGGATTGGGCACCCTGCTCTTGCCCCGCTGCCCTGCTCTCCCCTGACCCCTTGTCTCGTGCTGTGGCTGCCCAGTGGGACCCCCAGTTAAAACACAGGCGATTATGTGGGAAGCTTGGGCCACTGGCAGGGTTCCATCTGGGACTCTCAGAGCTCAACCTGGGGCTGAGGGAATGACTCAGGTGGGGCCGGGGCCCTGTCGATGGCACTCAGCCTCAGCTCTCGTGTGCCCCGAAATCAGGGCCAGGCCCCTCCCAATGCTTCGGGAAACTTCCCAGCCCAGGCGGCAGATTCCACAGGCTGGCCTGGAACTCACACCTGTTTGCCCAGGCCTGGGGCCAGCAGGCTGAGTGGCTATAGCCTGGGACCAAGAAAGGATGGGATCTGAGGAATGCCCAGGGGGTGGGTCAGCCTTACCTGGTTCAGTGAGGTCCCCCGTGGTAGTCATCACTGGTCCCTTCTGCTCCTTGGGGATCATCCTGTGGAGGAGACACCCCTACAGATGGGTCCAGCTGCCTCTGTTCCTCCCAGCCCTTGGTCCCCAGCCTCAGCCCCACATAGCCATAGCTCACCCCGGTCTCAAGCAAGGGCTGTCCAAGTGGGAAGGAGGAGGCTGAGCTCCATGGAGGGCAAGGGAGATGCTCAAGGTCATGCAGCTCTGCTTCCAGTTTGCTAAGGAAGCACAGGCCCATTGAGAGTAGTTTCTGGGACATTGGAAGGGGAGGAGGGAGTGTCTGGCTGTTGTTGTCCACTGACTCGGGTGAGCTCCACTCAGAGGCTTAGAGAAGCTGAAGGCTGGAGTCTGGGGGAGCGGAGCATGGCCGGTTAGGCTGGGGCTGCACTGGGGTCTGCAAGGTGTGCCCCTCATGTCCCCAGTATTCAGCTCTGAAGCTTGAGGGCACAGGGTGGTGCAAGGAAGCTGAAAGAGCCATCAGCCCCTTCGTAGCCCCCATCCTTCGGCTCACTTCCATGGTGCTCTGCTTCTCTGCCTCCTCCACCAGTCCCCCATTTGCATCTATGGTGTGTCCCAGGAATCTTGGAGGTGATTTAAAATAAAATGAGGTCCAAAGCCCCAGAGAAGCCCTGCAGGCCCCAAGTCTAGGGTCCCTATCTTGCCTTCAGGAGAGAAGGCAGAGCCCTTGAGCCTCCTGACAGCCTTACCCACTTCTATGCCGCTTTGCTTTGCTGCCAGGGTTTTCTGTATTCCTTCTTTTAGAAAAACAGTCTGCCTCCATCCATTTTCTCCCCTTCCATACCCATACCCAGCCCCAGGTCACTGGGTGCTGAGCTTGGCAACCTGGGTTCTAATCGGTCCCTCTGACCCCCTTGGTAAGTGTGAGTGAGCAGCGCTCCAGCTCCGTGTCTCTCTGTGGCATCTAAAAGTGCGTGCAAACAGGAGCACACGTGCATGCATTGGGGGTGAGGCCCATGAGCTTGTGAAGTATGCTCCACTGTGACCACTTAGGATTCCACAGTTCCTAGATCTGTTTCTTGACAAATACTCTCCTTACAGAAATTTACAGACATCGGGAAGGACCCCTCATTTTACAGACAGGGACCCTGTTCCCTCTGTTGCTGAAAGAGCTTGAAGTCTGAGCAGAGTCATAACCTACCCTCCAGCTAGAATCCTAGCCACCCCTCCCCATTTAACCCAGAGCTTAGGGTCTCTCCCTTTCCAATTCAGGATCCAGACTTCCACAAGGCCCCACACTCCTGGCCCTTCTGCAGGGTCTTTGCTCTGCTGTGAGGGGGAAGGGGCTCTGGAATTACTCCTCTCCACCACCCACTCCCCACAGCCCACAAGCTCCCCTTGGATCCTGGTACCTGAGAGATGGAAGTACAATGGGCAGGAGGGGGTGTCAGACCCTCAGATTAACACCTCTGTTGGGAAGCTGAGTCGAGTGGTCGGTGTCTGTGCAGGCGGTCGGCAAGCTGGGTGTGCCTTGCAGCCAGCTCCGGCCTCAGCTGACGAGAGTCGCCCCTGACTTGTGGTGGCTCACAGCCTTATTTCGGGCTGCAATAGGATCCAGGGACAGATGCTAAAAGCACCAGGCCCCAGAGCAGACAGGTGCCCCGGCCGCAAGCCCTCACACACAGAAGGCCTTGCACGCACATGTACAACACACATACACATGCACACACCAAGTCACCTGGAAATGCTGGGAGTGATCACCGTCTCCTGAGCTTGCTAACGGTATCCTCAGTGTCTGGAGTGGGGCCTGCTAGCACCTGGGCGGATATTTGTTGAATGAGTGATGGAATGGGTGGGCAGGTGAATGAATGAATTATCCCCCAATGTCTTTGCTTGACTTGTTCTTTCCTTTCCTTCTTTCCTGCCTTCCTTTCTTCCTTCTGCTTCCTTCTTCCCTTCTTCTCTCTCTCCCTCTACCTTCTCACATTCTCTGAGCTTCTCTCTATGGGCTGAAAATAAATAAGGCAGGGTTCTGTCCTCAAGGAGCTCAGCCAGGCCCGTGTCAGCCCCGTAAACAGCTTCTGCAGTGCATCATGGGAAATACTCTGGGAAGGCCCCAGGGGAGGGTGCCACCCGCTCAGCCTGGGGGTGGGGAAGGCCTCCCAGAGGAGGAGACATTTGAGCTGGGCCTCGAGGCATGAGTGGGAGTTCACCGGGCAGAGAGGGGCACGGGTAATTGCAGGCTGAGGCTACATCACATATAAGGATATTAGGGGCCAGCTAGGACTGGGGGCTGGGGTGGTGCTGAGAGATGAGGCCAGACAGGTGGGCAGGGGCTGGATCACAGCAGGCTTTTCAAAAGCAAAGTTTTATAAAGGGCTGTTGGAGTTTAAAGCAATGGAATGGAGCAGTCAGATGGCATTTTCCAAAGATATATCTGGCTGCCCTGTGGAAAGTGGGTTGGCGGGAGCGAGACTGGAGGCAGGAGGATTTCACTGTGGTCAAGCAAAGGCCAGTGGGTGGCTGGACCAGGACGGTGACAAAGGGCATGGAGAAGAGGAGAGGGGTTTGAGGGGTTTGGGGAATTACCAGGTTGTGGTGAGAGACTGGCTGCAGGATATGAGGAAAGAGCCACTCCCATTTCAGGCTTGAGTCGTTCAAGGAAAACAATGGTGGTGGGGAGGCAGATACTTAGTTCAGTTTGGAATGAAATTGGTCTGAGGTGTCTGGGCACCAGAATCACCATAGGCAGGGGGACACTGTGCTCAGGAGAGGCTTCTGCTGAAGATAAAGATTGTGTCAGAGGTGCATTAACCACTGCCAGGGAAAGGTGGGATGGGCAGGAATGTGCTGGGTCCAGGGAAGTGATCTCCTGTACCTGTGTGGCAGATAGATTGTCCAAGGGCATTTCTTTCAAGAAGCCGAGACTCTGCTGTGGATCACCTGAACTCAGCTTCCTGACCCTCAGAGTCCTTTGCTCTGTCTCTGCTAGAGGAAGGTGAGGGATGTTCTAGGGCAGGCTTGGCCTCACCTGTGAGTAGAGCCATGATCCCCTTCTCTGGACAAAGGACACCCCCATCAGAAGAGGAGCGCTGCTAATCGTGTGGGCCCTGAGCCCTCTAGGGTTGCCTGGACTCTGACGTCACCTCTTGTAGGAGCTCCTCCTCCTGCCTGAAGCCCGGCATCAGGAAGCAGCCCCAGAGTGCTGGGCCTGACGCGGCCTGGCCCTGACCACTGCAGCGACAGTGCCCTGTGGTCAGGGCCCAGGCAACCTTGCGACATCCCCTCACCCCACTCATTCATTATACAGATAGGGATGCTGGGGCCTGGAGAAGGAGTTGGGTTCCCAGGGTCACCCAGCTAGAAGGTGATAAGACCAGAACTTCAATCCAGGGACTTCGTCTGTGGCCCAGAGTGTTATCTTTGTTCCCCATCTCTCCTCAGGGTTGCTACTTTCCAAGCGCCCATCCCTTGGGTATCAAACATTCTCAGCCAACCCACAGCCCATGGGCTGTTCCGTGGCTGGGGAAAGATAAGAGCTTTAGACATAGCTGAAAATGACACAAGGGACAGAAGAATGCAAGAAGCATTTATTGAGGGCCAGAGCTGAATTCTACAGGAGGCAAAAGGCAGGACCAGGCAATTTCTAGTGGGTTAGAGAAGAGGACTAGGGCAGAAGGCGGTGACAGGGAGAGAACAGCCAGACAGAACTGCAGCTTCCCGAGGCTGCCTCCTGCTGGCTCTCTGTGGGAAATGCAGGCAGAAGTGGCTTTTTCTGTGCCATTGCATTAACTGTAACCTGATGGTGTCTTTTCTCTGAAAAAGGCCCTTATCCCCAGCCTCCCATGCTACAAGGGCCCCTGAAGCAGGAGGGGACTTCAGTAATGTGATCACTCATCACTGACAAGCTGGAGCACCCTCTCAACTTCCTATCACCAGAGCCTATGTTCCCAATCTTTGGGCCTGAGGAATCCTCTGGGATCAGGCCTTTATTCCAAAGCACCTCACCCTGATTCTCCCATCCTGACCCCAGATTGCCCTAGCCTCACTAAGGGGTTCCAGGTCTAATGTCAACCTGAGGGGTGGGGTAAGCCTACCCCTAGCCCCCAAAATCACCCTCTGTCCCTCACCGTTAGCAACATCCTGGCATCCTTTCACTTACATACATAACCCTGATCCTCAGCCAGTTCCAGCCCCCATCCCCAGCCCCACCCTTAGGATCCTGAAACTGATATTTTAAACCTCTAGAGGGCACCACCAGCCAGCTCTGGAAACCATAGGACTGAGGCAGTTCTTCTCTGTGTCCCTTCTGGGCTTCCCAACCAGAGTCACTACAGCTTAAGGGACAGGCTAGGGCCTGCAGCCAGGCTCCCCAGTGTTACTGGGCACCAGACACTGGCTAGCCGAGTATGATAGGAAAGAGACGAGGCAGGACCATGCCTAGTCATCTGGGCACAATACAGATGCTGAACCTGAAATTGAAGAGTGGGGGTAATTCCTAAGGAACCAGAAACACAGGAAGACTCTGGTCTAACCCCTCACTCACCTATCCAAACTCATCTGACCAGCCAGTCCTCCAGTACTACTTACTCTCCCTTCCTTCCTAATACTATGGAAAGCATTTCAGGACTGAAAGAGCCCTCAGAGGTCGTCTGAGCCAATTCATTCCCTACTAGAATCTCCTCTGTGCATCTTTGCCATGGCTTGCATACTGCCCATAACAACTCTCTGCCTTCCTCTTTCCAAGTGGGCAACCTCACACTCTGGGCTATCAAGTAAAACCAGAGGATAACAGATAGCTCCAGGTCAAACTGTTTTCTCTCTAGCTCAGCTCTGAGCCCAGAATCTGGCCCAAAAGGGACAGATGAATTGCAGACACCTATAGCATTTCTGGAGGCCCAACTCCTGGGCCTGGGGGAAATATCGCCTTACAGCTCTCTTCTCTGGCTACAGATGTCCTGGGATGGAGAAAACATGAGAGGGATCTGAGAGGAGGAATCTTCCTGCTTCTCCTCTCCAGAGAGGCCAGCCGGACACCTTGAGCTGGCCTGGGAGACCCTCTCTAAAGGTCATCATGGTAAAAATAGAGCCTGTCTGGGAAGAGATGGAAAACAGCTGCTCCCTGGGACTTGGTGCCAGGGAGGCGGATGGTCAAGCCAGGACTTGGACAGGCAACTCAGGCATAGGATCCTCGGAACACACCCCCTCATTTGCCAGACTCTAGAGATCAGACCCAGGAAAGTGGGAGCGGAGTATGGAATCCTGCAGTGCAGCAAGTTTAGGGGGCCATACATACAATGCCTGCCTTGCGTGTACTAATAGAAGGGGGAATTTAGAGGTTTGAGATTGCCTTGGCCAAAGCTCTGTTAAACAGATGGGAAAGCTGAGGAGCACTGGAAAGGTCTTTCCACAATGACTGAATGATAGAGCAAGGGCTAGAACCCAAACTTGGATCATCACCCCACCCCCAAGCGCAGAGCTCTCCCCCGATGACCCCTGATCTCTGGGGCTGTCAAAGTAGTCAGACCCCTTGGGGACATGGTGCTGGGATCTCCCAAGCCCGATGACACTTCTTCCCACTCGGCCCTCCCAGGGCAGGGATGGGGTGCGGGCGGGGAAGGCTTAGGTGGTGCAGGAGGCCTCGGTGGGGAGGCTGCCACGCTTGAGCCTCAGGCTGCCGTTCCACCCGCGGGGACAGATGTTGTAGCCGAGGATGCCGGGTGATTTAGCCCCGGAGTCCTCGGAGTCGAGGGACACATCGGAGTCCGTGGGCGAGCGGCGGTAGGGGAAGGGCCTAGGTGGTGCAGGCAACGGGCTCCGGGGGATGGGAGCGAACGTGGTCCCGGGGGCCGCGGCTGGACCCGCACGGGCAGGCTGTGGCGAGCGCATGCGCGGCGGCGGCGGTGGCGGCGGCGGCGCCCTCGGTGGGGAGAAGGGCCGTAGGCTCTCGGCGCCCGCTGGCCGTGGGGAGGCGCTCTTGCGCCGGGCCGCGTTGATGATGTTTCGAGCCAGAAGCGCCTGCAGCTGGCGGCTGGGGGGCCGCACTTCCGTCTCAGATCGCAGCGGGGATACGGAGCGCTCGCTCCACGAGGGGGACATGGGCGGCGGCGGTGGCAGCGGCGGGGGGCTGCTCATGCTGCTCCCACGGCCCGGCTCCCAGGGCCCCGGGCTCACCCAGCCATCCAGACTGCTGGGGGGCCGGGATGCGCTGGGCGTCCAGGGCGGGGAGGTGGGCAGGCTCTCCCGGCGGTCCTGGGGAGAGAGCAGAGAGGTTGGGGGCAGGTGTTAGTGCTGGGCTCCTCTCTACCGGGGTTTTGGACTGAAGTTAGTGGTGCCTGCAGTGAAATGCAGGTGCCTCAACCTTCATCTTTCAGATGCTTGTAAGAGCCCATGCTGCTTGCCCCTGTGCGTCGCAGAGAGCCGGGTGGTGTAAGATCGCTCACTTTGGAGATAGACCCCTTTGTTTAATGAATGAACTTCGTCAAATTGCTTCGGCAACAGAAGCAACTGGAAGCCTCTGGGCTTCAGTTTCCTCTGTGAAATGGGAGTATAGTGTCAGCTTGTACCCTAGAGCGTTGTTGTGAGCAGTAAATGAGATAACTTATGTAAAAGAATATCACCGTATGAGAAGATTTGCTAGAAGAGGTTAAGTGTGCAACAGATGTTAGTTACCATAAAGACACACTGAAAGGATATACACGAAACTAATCAGAGTAGGTCTCTGCTGGGAAGTAGGGTTACCTGGGCAGGGTACACAGCCAGAGGGGTGGGAATAAGACTTTTAATATATTACTTTTTATATAAGTTTAAGGTTTTGAACCATATGGATATACTATCTATTAAAAAAATTAAAACCAAACATATTGATCATTATTACTAAGACTGGACTTAGGGAAAGGCCTTCTCAGTCCCGATCCCCCTGTTGTGTTGGCATGGTCACCTCCTAGTAGCTCCTTGGATCCTTGATCATGTACATAAAAGGAAGTTGGATCTTTGCTCCCTTCCCTGGACTTCTTGCCAGCATAGGGTAGGGGAGAATGGATTTGGTGAGCCCAAGTTGGTGGCCCTCTTTGAAGTTATAAAGCGCTGGTCTGCTCTGCACAATCATACCTGTTTCCTATCTCCTTAGGGACTTTCCAGTCTACAAAGTTTGTTCTCATTCTTCCTCTCTCATCAGATCCTCACAACAGCCTGGTGAGGTAGCCAGTGTTATCACAAGCCATTTTACAGCGATGACAATGAAGTTCAGAGGTGTAAATAGCTATCTGGTATGTCCTACCCCACCAGGAAATGTGTGTGTGACTGACTGTTGCTCAAAGGGTACAGGCAGGCTTAAGTAGTTTGAACTGGTTTGGGAGTACAGGTCTTGGGGACCCGGACTGGTACTGGTCTGTGGCCTGTTAGGAACTAGGCCACATAGCAGATGAGTGGTCAGCAAGCCAGCCTCACCTGTATTTACAGTCACCCCCCACCCCCCATTGCTCGCATTACCCTCTGAGATCTGCCTCCTGTCAGATCAGCAGAAGCATTAGATTCTCAAAAGAGCATGAACCCTGCTGCCCTTGAATCATCACAAAGCCATATCCCACTCCCATCCCTTCCCGCCTGGTGGAAAAATTATCAACCACAAAACCAGTCCTTGGTATCAAAAAGGTTGAGGACTACTGTACTAAACCATCCATCTGTTTAGCCAATCAGATTCCAGCAAAAGTCAGTCCAATCAGTCTGCAATCCAATCCAAATTAACCAGCAGTCATCTCTGAGTCCAGAACTAGATGGTCTGTTCAGTGTCTCCTACCCAGTCAAAATCTAGAACCATTCATAAGCTCCATTCTCTCAATCAATCAGTAAACTTTCACAGCCTAACCAGTCAACCTCTCATCTAGTCAGAATCTCATTTCTATCAATCAAAAAGAAGTGATAAATTTTGTCTTCTCCAAACAATGCAGCAGCTGCTAGATGGGCCCAGACTCAGAAATGGAGACTTTTAACCTAAAGAGGAATGTATCACAGTCTAAAGAGTTTTCATGGGATTGGTAATGTTAGGGACCTCCTGGGGACATCCAAGGCTCCAATCATCAAGTAGGAAAGTTAAAGCTCAGCATGGGCTCCACCCCTTTTACTCCAGGGTCACAGTTGTGTATATATGAGCCAGAAACAGGGTGAGCTGCTGTCTGTGAGCCATCTCAGGAATCTTTCAATCAGCTGGGCTGTGGGAAGTGGGGCCAGGAGTTCATGATCCAAGCCTATCAACAAGCACTAAGGCAGAGGAACCAGGGCTTTCAGCCAGGAGAAAAGCAGGCTGAGGCAGGAGGAGCTGTGATAACTGTCTCTAAGGACTGCCTTTGCCTTTGATGGCTTCAAGGGAAAGGCTAGGGCCAGTAAGTGGAAGGAGTAGCAGAACTTACTTTTCAGAATGTGTGGGTCAGAATGTTGGGGGCAGTGGTGAGCACCTTCTCATCTTTTGGCATTGGGCCAAGGCCTGACCTCATCAGAACCGCCCTGTCTGGGTACTGAATCTCTGTGTGTGTATGTGTCCCCGTGTGCATGTGCACCCTGGGTGGGGGGAGTGCATAATATAAAAATGCTCCAGGGAATCAGAATTATTCACTTTCTGAAAAAGATCTCAATTCATCATATATCTCAGAGCTTCCTGGAAATGCACATGGGTGAAAATTCAGAAAGGAGCACCCTCTTAACCCAGCATCAGCCCCAAAGCAGGGCATGTGTGTGAGGTGGGCATGAGTGGAGCAAAGAGGACTATCAGAGACCAAAGACAGCCAGCTAGCCCACAGCTTCTATAATCCTCTCCTTGTGTGGAAGGGGAGCCTGGGGCCTAGGGGGTCACACAAGGAGTCAGGTGCAGATCTGAGGCTGGAACCCATTTTTTCTGGCTCCCGACAGCAGTTTGTTCGGGTCCATGAGGTGAAGAAACTTATTGTATGCAGTAATGACTGGGAAGCTCCCAGATTTAGATAATGGGAGAGTGGGTGCTGAGGGAAACTAAGGGGGGAAAAAAGTGAACATGCTCTGGCTAAAGGCACTTATAAAGAATTCAAATAAATCTGGACCATAAGGGGCGTGGGTTTTTCCCATCTACAGACTTTTTGGCCAAATTCCAAAGGAAGGAGAAAACAGAACATGTCTTCCAAGGGATTCTGGTTCTCTGAGTGCTGACCCGGGGAAGAGAGAAGGCTGCCCTTACTTCCATGCCAGCACACATCTGTACCCACAGCAGATCCAGACACTCAGCAGACGCAGGCAGCACGCGGACTCTCACCCCAGGCTCACACACAGTAACTGGACAGTCCCACCCCACTTCCCAGGCCAGAGTCGGGGAGGAGGGTGAGGGCCCAGACCACCAGCCAGTGAGCGTGGAAGGAAAGAAGAAGCGAGACAGATTTGAGGCAAAGTGTATTGAGAACAGGAGAGAAGACATAGCTGAGGGCAGAGCTCAGACAGCCTGGCCGAAGGAACCGCAGGATGCAAGGTGGGCTCTTCCATTGCTGGCCCTCGGGGGTCGAAGGAAGCAGGGGTCTGGAGCACGGCCTTCACTCTGTCCTGGGAGGGGCTTGGCATGAAGGAGCTGAGCTCACTCCTGACTCCCCCACGCATGCCCCCACGTTCCGGGCAGAATGAACTCACTGGGAAGGCACCCCTGGTTCCCATGGAGACGAGCCGAGAGCTCACGAAAACTGCAGGCTCAGCCCAGCCCAGGCACTGCCTCCACCACCCCTTGATCCGCTGGGGAGCCCAGAAATAGGGCTAGGAAAGAGAGGGTGGGTGGTGCTCAGCCCCCGGTCTTGGGAGGCTTCCATCTGAATTCTGCCTCTTGCGTCTATATTCTCTCGCCCCCACAAAACGTGGTTTTGGGGGACTGCAGCACATCAAAGGTGTCAGAGATGGGAAGGATCTCAGGCTACCTGACTCAAAACCCTCACAGTATGAAGGGACCGAGACCCAAAGATACACATGGAGGCCATATTTTAGAATCCAGATCTCCTAAGTCCCAGCCTTTTCGTCCAGACTTCAAGGTCTCCTCTGGCCCCTCCCTGGGCTGCCGTGCTCCTGCCCCAGTCCTTGCTGTGCTCCCACGATCTGTCTCCAGGCAATCCTGAACCTGAGCCTAAACTTCTGATTTCCCGGCCGCCCCAGCCACACCCTGCTCGGACGCCCTTACAGACATCTACTTCCCGTCTGTCCTAGGACACCTTTGTCCTAATTTCCTTCCCCTCTCTTCCCAGGGGACTCTCTTGTCACTTACAGGACCTTTCTCCCAAAGTACCAGCCTGTCCTGTCCTCTCATTCCTCACAGACTGTCACAGCTAGGAGGGCCCTCATTGTGTTTATGAGAAAGCTGAGGCCCAGGAAGGGAAAGTGACTTGACCAAAGTCACACAGCAAATGGGGGGCTGAGATGCCTCTCTCCTTGGGGCCCCTTTCTGTGGCATGTAGATGGTTTCTTTCAGCCGTGCAGATTTTGGATGAGGGTGAAATCAAAACAGCCAATGGATCTATTTCTAGGAACCTCTCTCCCAGCTGCACACCCACCTCTGCAAAGCCTTCTCCTGGGCTTTCTCTCGGGGATCCCCGGGGACCTCCCACGCCCCAGAACAGTGAGGGCAAGCCAGGTGGAACCAGGACTGAGGTCTGGGATGAACTGCATAAGCTGTCTAGAAAGCAGAGCCAGATGTTCGAAGAGGGCATGAAGGCAGCTGAGCAGAGGGGCAGGAAGAAAAGCGTCAGCCAGCAGTGGTGGGCTGAGTCCTCATCCAGCAGAACCCGGGAGAGGAGATAGTGTGGAGGCCGAGGCAGAGGTCTCTGAAGCGGCGGAGAACAAACAGTGTCCGGAAGGCAGAGGTGGAAGAGACAGACCCGTGCAGGTGAGAATCCAGCGACAGGCAGAAAGAGGCCGGAGCCAGGCCCACGGCGAGGACAGCCCCCTGGGGCGGAGGCCCTGGGCTGGACAGTCCCACCGCAAGGGCAAGCTCTGTGTGCTGCGGAAGCCCCTGTTAGGGCCCCTCTAGGCCTTTCCTCAGCAAGACGCTGGCAGCCCTACAGCTCACAAAGGCCAAGTAAAGAAGCCCCCAGTCTCACTAGGGCCGGCCAAGTGGTCCTCTCTCTGTGACCCTTCTCCCCACTGGTAGCAGACTTCAGCTCTCTCAGACGTGGAGTCCAGCCACCTTGCGGGAGGGAAGGGGCAGTGATAGCTCAGAGAGGGGAGGTGACTTGCCCAAACGGCACAAACCTAGCTGGTGGCAGCGTCAGCCCTGAGTCCCCGTACTCCTGACTCAGCCCCGTGCCACTTCCTGCTCTCCGTCCGGTCCCCGGACAGGGGCTCGGACAGGCAGTGGGATCCCTGTGGGGTCCGTTACTTGAAGCAGAAGGATGGCTTCCACACCTGAGCCTCGATCCCCGCGTTCCGGGTGGAGAAGGAGGGCCTGGGGGCTTGCTTGGCTCGGGGAGACCATGCCCTGGAGGGTGACACGGGCGAGATATCACTGCTGTAGGTGGGGCTCACTGTGGTGGGCTGGAGGCCGTCCTGGCCAGTGGTGGTGTAGGAGCGGGAGGGCCGAGGCAGGGCAGGTGACGGTGGGAGAGCCGCCTTGGGCAGGCTGGGCACCAGGTCCAGGGAGCTGGGCTTGGCGGGCGAGGCGGCTCTAGGCGAGGCCTTGGCAGGTTCTTTGATGGGTGAGAGGACGAAAAGGGAGGGCCGCAGTTGGTAGGGCGGCTGCTTGGTGGGCTCTGGACGCAGGACCCCATTCTCGGGCAGATATCCATGGAAGAGCGAGGCAGGTGGGGTCCGAGCCGGGCTCCGGGAGGCCACTCGGAAGGTGCCGCCAGGCGCGTTGGTGGAGTACTTCCAGGATGAAGGCAGGGACATAGTGGGTGACGGGCAGCGGGCTAGCTCAGCGTGGCCCGAAGACTCGATGACGTACTTCTCCATCCGGGACTGGCGGCGGGCGTAGAGCTCAGCCCCCTTCCCTGAGGCCTCCGAGAGGTTCTGGTTGGGTTTGGGCTTCGGCTTGGCCTGGATGCGCGGTGACTTGAGGCAGGAGGCCCACTCGGGGACGGTCTCCTCAGCGTCGGCGGGGCTGGCCCTGTCCCGGGGTGCGGGCTCCTGCTGGAAGTTGGAGGCCTCAGCCCCAAGGGCGAAGGGCTCCTCCTCCAGGACCGCCTCCCCCTGGCCCCTCTGCCTGCGTTTCTCATCAGCCGTCTGTACCAGGTCCAGCAGATCTGGATTCGGGGTCACCTTGGGCTTCTCCACGAAGGTGAACATGGATTTCCGGCTGCCCCTGCGGGCCATCGATTCCTCCAAAATGCCCGTCTTGCTGGCAGGGACTGCCTGGCCCTTTAGATGAGAAGGCTTGGGATCAGAGCTGGGGTACAGGGCAGAGTAAGACGGGGGAGACCTGACCCCGGAAGTCAGGGGGCCTGTGGACAAGGTCTCAGCATAGGTTGGTGGGGGGGTGAAGTTTCCCAGGGGGCGCCTCTGCAAGGCGGGGCTCCGCTGTGCCACGGGCCTCCTCTCCAGCACGGGGCTGTGGGGCATTACATGTCTCTGTGGCCGGGGGCTCCTGTCTGCCACACTGGGGGGCTGGGGGACGGGGGTCTTCTCCCCACGATGTCGTCTCTCTACCATGGGGCTTCGCTCCATCTGACCGGTGCCGCCCGGCGCCTGGATCCCAAAGGGCCTGGCCGTCCTATTGACCACGGATGGAGGCTTGGCCAGTGTGAGGTGGACCTCGCTGTACAGTTTGGTGGGCGTGGTGGTGGTTGTCCGCCCGGACATCTCTTGCTCTGTGGACACCACTGGGGCTCCAAGCTGGACATCAATGAGCAGGGAGCTGGACATGAAATCTGGGCCCAGGGGCCTGGAGCTGGAGATGGGAGTAACTTCTCTAGAGAAGGTGCCGGTGGTGGTAGGTGGCGCTGATACCTTATCAATTAGGAGCGTGCTGGATCTCACCTCCATGGCTGGCTCCTGGGGTTGCCCGCCAGCACACGGGGTGCTGGGTTTGAAATCCGGCACCGCATCATTCGGAGGGAGCTGCACCTCAGAAGAATTCTGTTGGACGCTGGAGAGCGGCAGGCTCTGTGGGGTGATGGCTGGCGATAGGTTCTGATTGACATCTGTGGCTGGCAGGTTGTGGTTGCCATTAGAAGCTGGCGTGACAAGCGTGGTGCCGGCTGAGGGAAGGTTTTGGTTGGCATCTGCAGCTGGGCTGTGGACCTCCTCCGGAGGTGGGGTTGGGGGACTCTGCTGAGCTTCTCTGTTCTGGGACAGGTGGAGCCCGTTGGCCGTCAGCAGGGCTGCGTTCTCCTTTAGATAAACCACCAGTGGTACCTCCTCCTCCTCGCTGGCCATCTTCTCCAGGTGCCGGAGCAGGCCGGCTTCCTCCGAGCAGCCCTCCATGCTGTGACTGGGGACCCCTGTGTCAGCGCTCTGGCAGGCGGGGTTTCTCGGAGGGCCTGGCTCAGGGAGCGAGCTGGGACTCAGGCGGAGCCCCGGGACATGGCCTGTGGGGCCGGCGGGGGGCACTCTGCGGGGCTCTTGGCTAGACTTCGGCCCCCTCTGGCCGTGGCTCTCCAAGGTGAACTCGTTCACCCTCTGCCGGCGCCTGTTGAAGAGCTGGACTCCGCGGGAGTTGGAGCTGGGAGGGGTGGTCAGCTGGGCTGCGATCTGCTGGCTCCTCGCCTTGGCCTCTTTTAGATCCTTCTCGGTGAGGCTAGTACTCCGGCCCAGCGCTGCGGGAGAGACAGAGGGCCAGTTAGCACATGGGATTGCGGTACACAGACAGACAGATGGTCACCCGTGCTCCCCAACTACAGGTGACCTTTTCCTCTGGAATTTGATCTTTACTCACCGTTTCCTAGAACCTCCCCTCCTCATAAAGATCCCTGACCCAACCACCATGGCCCAACTCAAATGCCACCACCCACGTAAAACCTTCCTGGATTACCCTTTCAGTATTCACCGACCCCTTGCTTGGATTCCCCCTGAAGGTTGTTGACAAGGCACTTTCCCAGACTCAGCAAGAACGCCTCACCCCAGCAGTCAAGGCCCTACTACGTCCTGGACGTGTCTTATGCCGCCCTTCTCTCTCATCGGGCTCTGCCCAGGTTGACGCTCTGGTCCTTGAAAATGACGGGTTTGTTCCTGCCCCAGGGCCTTTGCGCTTGCAGTTCCCTCTACTTGGAATGATCTTTTCCCAGGGGGCATTCCATGTTCCTTCTTATCACTCAGGACTCACCTCTCTGGGGGGAGTCTTCCTCTATGATCAGCCCTACATTTTCCTAACCCATCTCTTTGTTTCCTTCATAGCATTCAACACAATTTAGTATTATCTTCTTTATAAGTTTCCTTGTCTATTATCCATCTCCCTGCCTAGAACATAAGCTCTAAGGGGAAAATGACCTTTCTTGACTTGTTCATCCCCTAACCCTGGCCCCTAGAATAGTGCCTGGCAAAAAGGGAGCACTCAGTAAGCATTACTATCTGCATGAATGAATTGGCAGGACATCTTCTCTGCATCTCTTAGGGCCCTTTATACTTTCAAACTCAGAGTATAGTCATCTGTTAATACTAATGCTTTCCCTTTTTAGAATAGGTGATGCATTTACATGGACTAAAAAAACTTAAAAACATTAAAAGGTATATGGTGATAAAAAGTTCCTCTACCTCCATCACAAATCAGGTAGCAACCGTTAATGGTTTCTTATAAGTCCCTGAAAATTTCCTTCCCATTTTCATTTAAATAATCATTTAAAAATTCTCATACTTTAATGTTATAAAAGTAATAAATTGAGCTAATTGCAGCAGTGACTCTACTAGAACAGCACATTACCTCATCTCATCCTCACAAGAACCCTAGAAACCCCTATTTTACAGAAATGGAAAATGAGGTCCAGAGACTTGTAAGTAACTCACCCAAGATCACACAGCAAAGGGTGGCAAGGCTGGAGTCAGAACCAGTTCTGCGTGGGCCACAGCACATGCTCAAGCTGCCTGCTTGTCCCAGATGCCCCTTTTGGGAATTACAGGGGACAGAGTCGGTGGAAGTCAGGGTTCGATCTGGGGCCTGAGGTCAGGCCCTGTGAATCTGTAAATTCACCACAGGCCACCACTCCTCTTTCTATCGCCAAGGCCCAGCTGGCATACAGTCAGTGTTCGCTCTGTGTTTATTGAGTAAGGAATGCAGAAATGGACACATGAACAAATGGACCTGTGCACAGATGGATGGCACAGGCTGTGGCCAGGGCTAGCAGCTCAGTTGGGGGCTGGGAAAATTGCTCCCTTTGTCACCCCTCCCCACCGAGGAAGCTAATTAGTTCTTGAGGAATCTGACCTTGCCCTCCCTCCTACCTTGCCCTCATTAGCACTGGCCGTGACATGCTGAGTGGGTCTCCCGGGACAGTTTTCCTAGGCATCTTGCCAGCAAGGCTCAGAATTCATGGACTCTCAGAGCTGGAAGGGCCCTTACGAAGGAGCTTTTTCACTATCACCCACATTTTATAGATGAAGAAATCAAGGTCTGGAGATGACTCAAGGTGGAGCTCACACCAGGGGAGGCCCACACAGAGCACAGTGACTGCCAGCAGCCAATTCAAGGGGCCACAGGCTCTCTGGCCCCAGCTCCTCCTTCCCTCCTCCCATCACCACCTGGCTCCCCACCGCACACACCTGTGCCCACCTGTGCAGAACAGCCGTAACACAGCCTGCCCCCGTGCCCCTGATACCTGTTTTGCTCGTGGCAGGGCTCCTCTCCTGCCTGGATCACCCCATCGATAAAAGGTGACAGCTTTGAAGGTTGAGCCAGGCTGCTTCCCGGCGGGGAACTTAGGTAGGGGCAGGCCAGCCACACAGGAGGAGCTGCTCAGCTCACGCGATGTCCCTCTCCTCTGCTCTGCTTAGAAACCAGACCTCCCGGGCCAAATCCAGGCTCTGCTGTTTGCTAGCTGTGTGACCTTAGCAAGTGACTGCTCCTCTCGGAGCCAGTTTCCTTAACTGAGAAGAAGGCAATAAAAGCAGTGACATTAGGGCTTGGAGGCTACGATGAGGTCACAGATGCCGGGGGGTCGTTGTCTTTCAGCCCAAGTAGACAGGACGGAGGCCTCATGCTTCCGTGGAATGGAGCTGGCCGTTGGTGACCCCACGTGACTCCTTGGAAGGGGTCAGAGCTGCTTCTAGCAAAGGAGATTCATTCCACAGATCATAGTCCTGAGGGGATATGACTCTCTAATGGTCACACAGCAGGGGATTCCAGAGTGATGGGCAGGCAGGGATCACTGCCCCAAGTCACAGAACCTCAGAATCTCAGGGATGGCTGTCACTGCGTCCACCGCCCCACACAATTCCTGCACCCCTGAAACCACGTCCCTGAGTGTCTAAGCCTTACACACTCAACTGACAGGGTGCTCACTACCCTCAGGATGCGTCTTCTACTAATCAACATTCTTCAGCTCTAAAGTCACTCCTTGTATTAACTCCCACCTCTTGACATGACTCTACCCCCCACCGCCACACAGATAAAGAGCTTTCTCTTTCCAGCTGACAGCCCTGCAGAGACTTCAGCCACAAGTCCCATCCCACAGGGCACGGGAAGGATAAACGTCCCTGGGCCCGCCAGCGGCTCTTATGGCACAGCTGTAGCCACCATGCACATGCTGATTGGGCTCTCACTGTGTACCAGACATGGACTTCACACACACTATCCTATTTAACTCCCAGAGCGAGTCTATGAAGCACAAGTTACCGTCATTCACTTAAAAAAACAAAACATTCTATTTATTTACTTTTGGCTGTGCTGGATCTTTGTTGCTGCGTGAGCTTTTCTCTAGTTGTGGGGAGTGGGGGCCACTCTCTAGCTGTGGCATCTGGGCTCAGCAGCTGCGGCTCCCAGGCTCTAGAGCACAGACTCGGTAGTTGTAGTACATGTAGCTCCTCGGCATGTGGCATCCTCCCGGATCAAGGGTCAAACCTGTGTCTCCTACACTGGCAGGCGGGTTCTTCACTACTGAGCCACAGGGAAGCCCCTACGATTCACTTTTTAGTGATGAGAAAACCAGGGCTCAGAGATAATGCCCAAGGTCACAGAGCCAGACAGCAGGGGCGGGGTGGGCTCACCCCTGGCTCTTCAGGACTCCAGGGAGCACCAGTCTTTACAGCCAGCAGCTTCCACAGTGCCAAGCTCCTAGACAGGGCCTCAGTGTGCGTATAATTCAGATCTTCCAAAGCCTCTGTGCTTCTGTTTTGTTTTTCTCTTTGCTTCTCTGTTTCAGTCCTATCCCAGGGCTGGTTCTCAGGGTCACAGGGCTAGAAAATGTTCCAGTGTCAGAGCATGAAGGGCCCTCAGGGATAAGCTGGCCTGGGAGGCTTTAGAGAGGGAGAGGGTCAAAGAGAAGGCCATGGGCCAGGACCTGGTCTGCTGACCTCCAGCCAGCCTGGGACCCTCCCCCACACTACTGTTCCCAGACCAGAGGAACCCAGCAGAAAAGGCCAGGGGGTGAGACACCCCTGCCTCCGAGGGAGCTCCCGTACCCCCATCTCAGCCCACAGTGACTCCATGGAAAAGGAATTTGGCAGGAGGCTTGGACCAGACCCAGCCAGCAATCCAGACGACTTTTGCCACCCTGCACAAACAAAGCTGAGCGAATAGGGGGCTGGGCCAACTATAAGCACCTCAGATCCCCCTAGTGTAGGGCATCAGGGGTGGCAGCTCCACCCCAAATTCCCCAGACTAGGGAACTGCCACCCCTGGTGATGGCCCAGCCAGCTGGGCTCAAGATTGTGGTCCCCAGTGTCAAGAGACACAAGAGATGGCTGTGGCCCACAGGGGGCAGCCCCGTTGCTGAGCCCCCAATCTTCTTGCACCCATAAAAGTCGTAACACCCTCCTCTTCTCCCTGCCACTTCAGTGGTGGTCCTTGAAAGACCCACCCTGGACAGTGGATGAGGGGGTTCTGAAGACAGGCCTTTAGGAGATGAAGGGATGAGGGCAGACTCAAGGAAGAGCTGCCCCGGCGTCAGGAGACCTGGGTCCAACAGGGTTGAATCCCTAAGTGGGGAAGGGGAATAGAAGCCCTGAGTACACCCCTTAGAGTGAAGATCGCAGTGGCTGCTGTAATTACTGAGCCCTCAACGGCCCACTATAATGTGCTGCGCCATGCACTTTATACCCATCATCTCATTCGATCCTCCCAACAATCACGAGGAATAAGTACTATTATTCTTCCCAGTTTGCAAATGAAACTAGAGCTCAGAGAAACCTGCCCAAGGTCACATGACTTGTAAATAGCAGAGCTGGGATTCAAAACTCCCAAGCCTGGTTGCTGAACCTCATTTCTTAACCACCTTGCCTTCCGGACCCTGACTCTGGTAGGACGGGTATGGATAGAGACTCTAGTGCTCCCCAGTGCTGATCTGCGGGCCCCTCTGTTCCCACAACTGATAATTGGCACCCACCATGGTGTTCTCTCCTCTGCATATGCAGCTGCCTAGAGCGGCTGATGCTTTCTTCCCCTTCTTCCTCTCAGCAGAAGAGCTGATAAACTCATTGTTACTAAAGGGAAAATGACTGCTAGGACATAAAAACCTAGTGGAGTGGAAAGAGCACTGTGGGGAGTCAGGAGACCTGAATTCGAGTTGTGCCCAGGCAGTGATAAGCCCTTTCTCTCACCCCATCACTTCTGTTGGCAGCTGTCTGTTCTCCTGACCATCAGGCCTCTTGACCAAGGATCCAAAGGAGGGAGGCAGGGCAGGGGAACGGAGGGCAGGGGAACGGAGGCCAGAGCAGAAGGTCAGGACAGGGAGAGAATTCAAGGAAATGCTTCTTCACACGGCTGCCGTCAATGGGAGTGCCCGAGCCCCGAGCAGGGTGGGGAGGGTCGGGGAGCCAGAGGTAGGAAGAGAGACTGGCTGGAGACAGCCCATTGTGGCTGCCTGGAAGTCTTGGCAATGGGACAGGTAAACAGGCTGGGTAAACTGCCCCCCTGTGGGGTCAGGAAGGAACCAATGGCTGGCCGCTGCACAACTTCGGCCTCAGCTGGGGGCAGGAAGATGAACTGGGACTGAGTAATGGCCTGGCTACCTTGCCAGCCCCTGCCCCACATCCTCCCTACTGAAAGGAGGAAATGACACAGGCTCCTTTCCCTGGGGAATTCTCCATCCACGCCAAAGTCCTGGTGAGCACAACCTGACTGAGTCCCGGCAGACTGCCAGGTCTCTTCTCAGAGGCGAATAATTCATACTAAGGTGAGAAGGACTGCCAGAACGGGAGATGATAGGAATGAAAGTGGAGAGCCCCAGACCTAGCTCCAGCCTTGCCATCAACAGGCTGGCTGAAGTCATTGCGTGCCTCTCCCTTAATGCCCTGGGGGGACCTGAGACCAGAGAAGGATGCCCTATGCCCTGAGTCACACACCCAAACCACCGAGGCTCGCTTTACTCACTCTGGCAGGGTCCTCCCTGCTGCCCTGCGCCCCGCTGAATGCCGAGCCAGCCTCGATTCTGAAAGCCTCCTGGAAAGGCAGCCCATCGACTAGCTGACAAAGAGGAAAATCCTACACCGACGGCAACGCAGAGGAGCTGGATCTGACTTCTCTCCTCCACAGATGACTCAGCCTAGCTCTTTATCAGGAAAACCGATTTTGCAACAGTCTTTTAAATGGCCTCTCCGCCTCCAGTCTCTCCCCCGCCAATCTACCCGCCCCGTGCTGCCGGATTCATCTTTCTCCCTCCTGACTCCACTGTGTCGGGCCTCTCTCCTCCTCTCCAGGACATGGGGCATCAAGCACCCAGGCCTCATCCCGGCAGTCAGGGCTTGCCCAAGAGCTTGCTCACTGCTCCCTGAGTCCTCAGCAAGGGTCAGAGGGAGTCCAAAGGCGTGTGTTTCCCTCACCTGCCCTGTGAGTTCCAGCCTCTGCTATGGGTCTGCACAGACCCCTCCACCCAGAACACTGCTCTGTCTCCTGTCCTTTCTATAGGTTCAGTCCTCGGGTCATCCAGGTTTTATCTGCACCACTTAACAACCTCATCACTTTGCATATTATTCGTTTGACTGAGAGTTCTCCTCCAGGGCATGCTCACCACATGCCCCGTGTCAGGCCTTTCCTCCATTTACAGCAGCCAGGAGGACAGTGGTCCCTCAGCTCTGCATTAGAGAAGAAATGGACTCAGAGGGGTGAAGTGACTTGCTCCAGGTGGTATGGTTAGTCAGAGGCAGAGGTGGGATTCGAACCTAGGGTTGCCCAGCACCCAGCTCAGGACCCATCACATGGGCCATGCTGCCTCCTCCCAACGTCTTGCCTTGCAGCAGTCAGGGTCTGGGTCTGATTGCCCCCAGAGAGAGCAAGAGCCTAGGGGCAAGGGCCTCAGCTGCTTCTGCCTTGTCCCTCACACCTTTCCTGGGGGCTTGCAGAAATGATGAAGTCGATGAGGATGCCATAGCCAAGTGAGTTGCTCCAAACGCTGCCAAGCCAAAGGTGTAGCATGTGTGCTCTCACTGAATCCTCACGGCAACTCACAAAGGAGGCCCCCTTACAGCTGTTTTAGGGATGAGAAAAACAAGGCCAGAGAATCAGCAAACTCACCCCAGGTCTCCCATCCAGCCAGGGACAGACAGAGTGGAGCTGGAGCTGGGAGCCCCTCCTTCTGAAGAGCTCTGCCCACAAAGCACACTCTCCCCACCTACTGTCCCAGGCCCAGCCCAATTGCTGCTTCCTCCAGGAAGTTCCCATCAATCCATCCAGACTCCTAGATCAATGCTCCTGCCCTGCTCCACCTGGCCCAGGGGCCTCCAAGAGCAGGGGGTTTAGAGGAAACAAACAGACTGAGAAAGCCAAGGAACCAAGGCCCAAAGAGAAGGAGGCTGGGACTGGTCCAACTCCTGTATCTCCTGCTGGCAGGGGGTTGAGATCAGGCAGCACAGGATGGGTGGGCCAAGTCGAGGGCCCCCAGGTCAGATTGGCATGGGCCTTGGTAAGAAGCTAACCCTATAGGCCACAGGCGCTGATCACTGCTGGCTGATGCTGTGCGGTCCTCCTCTGCTGAAGGCCAGGAGCCACCATCTTCCTCCACCTACTCTACTAGCTAGTAGAGGCAAGCTCAGCCCCAGATGCACAACAAACTGGAAAGGGTTGGTTCCCAGGGGGCCAAGCTCAGACCCAGGCTCCCCCTCCTAGTCAAGTCCTGCTGAGCCAGGCCTGCCCTCACCCCCAAGCCCTCTCCTTGCAGCAGCCTCCATCTTCCCAGCTCAGGGAGCCTTGAGTGTACAGAAAGGCTACCGCAACCTACCCTTCCAGAGAAAACACTTGATCCAAGAGACAAAAAAGAGGTGAGCGAGGGCAGAGGAGAGAGAACTTCCCCCAACCTGTGCCTCTCCCACAAGTAGAGCGGGGTCTAGACTAGCTCAGGGTCCCCAGCACCCAGCCCCGGTGTACCAAGTTGCTTCAGTCGTGTCCAACTCTGTGTGATCCCATGGACTGTAGCCCTCCAGGCTCCCCTGTCCAGGGATTCTCCAGGCAAGAATACTGGAGTGGGTCGCCATGCCCTCTTCCAAGGGATCTTCTCAACCCAGGGATCGAACCCACATCTCTTGCATCTGCCTGCATTGGCAGGAGGGTTCTTTACCACTTATTTCACCTGGAAAGCCCAGATATAGCCTTTCTTCTTGGTTCTGTGGCAGCCTGTGGCCAGAGCTATTCCCATTCTCTCCAGACTCAGCAGAGGTCATCACCCAGGAGGGCTCCCACAATCCAAATCCACCTCACATTTTACTCCACCAGGCATCCCAGGAGATGAATTCTAGATTTGTCTAGGACTCAGATTCCTTGAGATCCTAGATCCCAGATCTAGAGAGTGGTTTCTGGAGGAAGCAGGGAAAGGAAAGAGGGAGGTAGTGGACAGTCTGTGGGTGAAAAGGGAGATGAAACTCAAATGGCAGTGTTAGATCCAAGAGGCAAAATATTCCATTGAGTGCCAGGAGAACATAGAGCCTAAAAGAGAAATGAATGAGGATGAAGCTATCCGGGAAGTCTTCCTGGAGGAGGTGGCATATGCCCTATTTCTGAAAAGATTGAGTTGTGGAAGCATTCCAAGCAGTGGGGCAGCCTCGTGGAGGCTGGAAAGCTCAAGACCATCCCCACCTGACTTCCCTACCCTGCCTCTACTCATACCCCCAGTCAAGACAGCTGGAGAGGAAAGCTCCTCTGACAGGGGGATACACCCTACTCATTAGGCTTGCCCAGAGGCTGGTGGTGACTGGGATGGTCCAGGTTGAGTTCCAGGGAGCTATGTACATGAGCAGGCTCATGCTGAGAGCCCAGAAGCACTGTGGTATCTTCCCTGGGCCTCCAGGTGGGTTACATAACCGCCCCACTGCTGGGGCCACAGATTCAGCCGGGACCCTCCTCCGCCTCCACCTCCCCAGCCATCTGTCTGTGCTGCTTCCCTCTCATACAGGAGGCCACTGCACTGCCGAAAGCAAGGCCAGCGCCCTGTGGTAAATTCCCCACATTCCTTCCTCACAGAAAAATAAATAACGAGGAGAAAAAACTCTGGAGGAATGATAATGACGGCCCCAGCACGCAGCAGTCCCAGCTCGCTGCCCTGCCCGCCCTGTAGAGCAGAGCCCATCCTGGGGATGAGGGTGGGCACGCTGCTGCTTCTCCCTAGGAGGCATCCTCACTGCAGGCCCTGGGATAGACAGCTCACCTGTCTGCAGCTCCCCTAGCCCTGTCAACTCACTGTTGGTCTCAGGTTCCCTCATATCTGCTGAGGAAGGTGCTAGGAATCTTAAGTGGTCTACCCTCTCACTGCTGTATCTGTTCAGCCTGCCCGCCCTCCCTTAGACAGCCCTCCTTTACCAAATCCAACCAGAGGTGCAGCCTGTTCCCTTCCCATGTCCTGCTCAACAGAGCACCCTGTGAGGGTTGCTTTTAGTATGTCACTTCACCTCTGGGTCTCAGCTTCCTTATCAGGAAATTAGAGCTGATTACATCTGCTTTGCAGAGTCACTGCTGAGCAAAAGAAATGCAGAAATTATTTCTATAGCATAAAACACTGTACACACCTGAGGGGGATTTAAATTCAGCCTTTGTACAAACCTGCTGCTGCTAAATCACTTCAGTCATGCCCGACTGTGCGACCCCATAGACGGCAGCCCACCAGGCTCCCCTGTCCCTGAGGGGGATCTAAATTCAGCCTTTGCACAAACCTGCCTCTGTATAGTTCTCCCAGGCTAGGCTGCTGTGTGTCTCCGTCCCCCTTCCGGCTGTCTCTGGGTCTGGTCTCCCTCTTCTGTTCACAATCAGGCACAGAGCAACCTTTCCCTCCCCCTGACATCCCTCCCACTCCAGCATCCTCTCAGCAAGGGTGCTCTAGTCTCAACCTCTAGCTAACATGCTGTGGCAGGGGAGAATCAGGTTTGAATCCTAGCTCTGTTTCTTGCTGGATTTGGGTGCCCAGGCCCCCTTGGAGTGGCCTCCAGACCCAAGACTCCTGGGAGGGAAGGTGTGGCCGAGGCTCCCATCACTCAGTATGTAGTCCTGCAGCCCTGAGTGGGCAGAAGGCCACCAATACTTCCCATGCCATTCGCCAGTTACTGGGCGTACCCAGCTCCCCTCCAGCCACAGGAGAGGCTGAACCATCCAGCCTCACCCTCCCCTTGTCCCTCACACTGCAAAAGAAAAGCAGACTGGAGATCAGAAAATTTGGTTCTAGTGTCTGTTCCGTCACAGTATGGACGAGATGTTGGACTAGTTCCTGATCCTCTTTGAGCTTCATTTTGTCCATGGGTTTCAGAGAAGACATCAGACTTCTCTGATTCCCAGTGAAGTTACCCCCTTCACTGGGAAAGCAGTGATCCCCAGAGTGTGGTACCTCCATACCTTGAGTGGGAGCAAAAGAATTTAAGTGGTACCCTGATACTCAACATCTTACTAGTTTTGCAAATTTCACGCATGTATTGGAAAAGGAGTATAATAAACACATCAAAGGTATATTACTGCTTGGGGGGGTGGTAAAAGTGGCTATCTCAGTAACAAAAGTTAGACAACTTAAAGGAAACAAGTAAGTACAGGTGCTGCATAAACTCATTCATTCAACTGAGATTTATTGCTCACCAGCTAAGGGTCAGGCACTGTTCATAGCTATGAAGAGAAACAGACAAATCCCTGCTTGCATTCTAGCAGGGGAGCCAAATAATGTATGAGTAACTGTACAACTAAGTCACACGGTAAATTCTATAGAGAAGAATAAGGCAGGGGAGGGAGATACACAGATGGCATGGGGTGGAGAGTGGTGTGCAAAGGTACGTAAGGTGATCGAAGTAGACGTCACTGGGAGTCTGAGCAAAGTAGAGAAGAAGTTGAGGGAGTGAGGCTTGTGCACGTCGGAGGAGACCAGGCAGAGGGAACTGCTAGGGCCAAGGTCCGGAGGCAGGCTCACACCCTGCAGGTTTGAGGATGGTGCACGAAATGTGGAGGTGGAACAGGAATAAGGAAAGCATTTTCTCAAGTGGCCTTTCTACCTCTGCCCTGCAGGGTCTCGGGGACCCCCCTGCATTGCAACTACTTGTGTGCACACCCCCGCCCCCCGCAACACTCACGTTCTCAATACCTCCTTAATGCTGGCGAGAGCCTAGCCGGCAACAGTATATCCTCCTCCACACACACGCATGCACCCACAGAGGTGGCAGAACCTGCACACCAGTGTGTGCACACAGAACAACCACACACATGCACGTGGAGAAACACAGGCAACTCAGGAGACACAGACACAACAGGTACACACCTTGTGGACGGACACACGTGTCTCCCTCTTGCCAGCCCACCCTGTCTCCAGGTAACCAAGTCACCAGACCACCCTTGTCTGGAGGGCACATGACCTGATGTGTGGTTTCAAATTCCCTTCTCCGCATCTCTGCACCTCAGTCACGGTTTCCCATTTCCAGGTCAACATTAAAATCGGCCACATGATGCTCAAATGTCCTAAGGGATTGTGTTGCTGTGGAAAAATGTCCCCCTTTCTATCCCTTCAGCAATTAAATGGAAAAGCCATGTAAAATGCCTAGCACAGCACTGTAAACGGTGCCAGCAGCTCTGGCATCATTGCTCAGCAAAGTCATCTGCAACCCCGGTTTCATCCTTTTAAGTCGCTCAGGGCAGCTGATGAGTAGGAGGAAAGGGCCGGACCAGGGACTTCAGGTCTTGGTTTTGGTCTCAATCTGGTCTCCAACTCACTGTGAAGCCTCAGGCGAGTCCCTTCACCTCTCTGGCCTAGATCAGAAACCTACAGGTGCTGCAGAATTTCTTGGGGTGGGGGTGTATGTGTCCAAAATGCTGATTCCTGGGCTGTGCCCCAGAGCCAGGACCTCAGAATATTCATGGCAACAGTCTCCCTGAGGGGTTCTGAAGTACTGCCAGGTTGGGGACTCAATGGGCTTTAGAGCTAATGATTTTATCTTATTTTTTAATTAAAGAAACATTTTGGCTGTGGCATGAGGGGTCTTAATTCCCCAACTAGGGACTGAACCCGAACCCCCTTCAGTGGAAGTATGAAGTCGTAATCACTGGACCACCAGGGAAGTCCCTAGAGCTCATGATTTTATAAACATGTTTATAAGTAAATTAACAAATAGGAAAATGCTTGGAACAGAGTCTGGCAAATAGACCCCATGTCAACAGAAAATATATTTAAGAAAATATATGTATGTGAATAATTCTATGTAGTAATTATCGTTTAACCTGCACACACTTTTATAGCTTTCCTAGCAGCTTCACATCAGCAGAGAAAGAAGTAGAGTAGAGATTGTGATGCTATTTTACAGACCAGAAAACTGAGGCAGAGAAAGTTTGGAATTTCACAGAACACAGGTCTTTGGCTCCCAGCCAGGGTCCTTGGCTTAGCTTCTCTGAGATGTGCCACCTTGGGGCCTTGTCACCTCGTCCCATAAGGCGTTGCATTCCAGCCCACGGTGCGCATTGTGTACACAGCAAACACAGTCCTTCCACTCCAGGTGCTTCCACTCAGGATTCACTGACAATGGGACAACCTCTGCCAGTTAATCTCCTTCCAGCTGAAACGCCCTTCTCACCAGCTAGTGCAGGGGTTTCCCAAAGCCCTAATGCTCCGTGCTACCATTTGATCTGGAATGGTCTTTCTGCTCCAGCCAACCTGAGTCAGATCCCAGCTGGGCAGCCACTGGCTGGTATATGCTAAGCCTCAGTTTCCTCCTTGGTGTAGGGGTCTCCTAATTCCTATCCTGCCGGGTGATTGGGAGGGTAAGGTCTTCCATGCGAAGTTCGCAGCATCTGGCCTGGCACACAGGCTCTTGCAATGACAAAGCACCATTAACTCGCAGGCTAAGTGTGAGCTCCTGGAAGGCAGGAACCCACGCCTACCACGTGCCGTATGCTCAGTTAATATGCACCAAATGGGTGAGAAATGAGATGATATCGCAAAGCTCTTTCTGATTCCCAGCTCGCCGTTGTCTTTCATGACCCACTGCCCAGTGTGGGAGCTGGAGGCATGGAGCAGGGATGATCAGGGCCAGAGGGGGAGGGGCCCTGGGTCCTGGGTCCTGGGAAGGCAGTGATGAAGGCTGCCGGGAGGGCCGTGTTCTGGGAGACCTGAATGCAATCCTGTTGACTCAGAGGCATAAATAATGCACCAGCATGTTCTCTCCTCACCATCCTGTCACGCTAAGAATAGCACCAGCTACCCTTTCAGGGATTTCTCAGGGAACAGAGTAGGCCACCAAGATGGGGACAAGCGGGGAAGGCATTGCTAGACTGTGGACTGTCAAGCGTCCTTTCTTCAAGCCCACTTATCCGATCCCATAAGTGTGAAGACCCTGGAGGTCAGAGCTGAAAGGGCTCCTAGGGGCACCTGGTCATGAGTGGCCTGGGCAGTCAGGCACCACCCACCGTCTCCCACCAGAATTGCTTCTCTTCCTCCTCCCTTCTGATGCCGTCTCAATAAAGCCCGTGCCCCAGGCCTAGCCCCCACGATCCCCCTCCTCATTCGTGTGATGAATAAAGACAGAGTGGGTGGTTCCCCTCTTATGCATTTCATCTGTAAGACTTTGGAGAGGGAGGAAGATCCTATAGCTTTTAATTAAAACATTTTTTAAGTTTAAAAACGACTGACTGACTTAGAACAGTGATTCTCATACTTTAATGTGCATAGTAATTACTCAGGGATGTGGTTAAGTTGCAGATTCTAATTCACGAGGTCTGGAGTGCGGCCTCAGAGTCTGCATTTCTAAGAAGCTTCTGGGTGATGCTGATATTGCATCCATGATGGCCATACAATGAGTGCAGGAAAACTCAAGTATTTCCCTATAAAATATATGGAGAAACCAAGGTTCAGAAATGAATACAGATATGCCCAAAAGTGTACAGCAGAGCTTAGCTCACAATGCAGGGCCTCCTAACTCCTCCTAGGGCTGGGGCTTAGCAGGGCTTTGGGGTTGAATGGACGTGCCTGGAGTGGAATGGGGGACAGGCCATGGTTTCAGGCAGTGGGCTTCGGTCCAGGGGCAGGCCTTCATTCAGCCAAAAGCTGAACTTCCTGGTCCACAGGCTCCCACCTGAACAGAGGCATTCAGCTAGAGTGACAGTAGCCTCCAGCCCAAGATCTGGCCCTCATCAGCTTGCATTCAAGGCCTCAGGGACTGGGACCCTCCTGGGAGGCAGTGTAAAACTGCCAGCTATTAGAATGCAAGCAAGATCCAGGCAGAGGAAGGTCAGGTGTGAGCACTCTGCATTGTCATCCTGTGAAGTGGTTGGGGGAGCGTGGGGAGGTGGGGGGATCTACTGCGCAGTCAGGATGGGAATGGGAGGGAAAACAGGAAAGAAAGGAGGCAAGACCAGGCTCTAAGACCAGCACTAGGAACAGCTCCTCCCTTCTAGGCTTGGCCTGAAGCCCCTTTGCAGGCTCCAGGCCCTGCAAGACGAGCCTCACTGCCCCTCCAGGCAGCACTGCAGCTCCCCTCAAGGTGTCTGCCCTCCCTGGCCTTCCTTCAAGGGCTCGGACAGGTATCAAGTACTTTGCACCTGGGGCCTTTGCACTGGCTGCCACTCCTCCCTAGAGCCCTTTCTCCCAGTGCCCCTCAGTTGTCCCCTTCTGGTTATACCTCTCCTTGAGGTCTGTTGACTGGTCTCAGGGAGGACGCACCTGCCCTGGGAGGTCACACTCCTCCCACAGCACCTTCTGCCTCGCCTCCAGATTCTCGTGAGATTTGTAATTCCATCAGTATTTGTTTTAATGCCAGTCTGTCCTGCCCCATGGTCAGGAGCCCCTTCAGGGCAGGGGCCGCGACTGTCATTTCTCTGCTGTCCCCTGCCCCCACGCCTAGGCCATTTTTGTTGTTATTTAGTCTCTAAGTCGTGTTCCACTCTTTGTGACCCCATGGACTGCAGCACGCCAGGCTTCCCTGACCTTCCCTGACCTAGCGCCCAGAGTTTGCTCAAACTCATGTCCATGGAGTTGGTGATGCCACATCCAACCAACTCATCCTCTGTCGCCCCCTTCTCCTCCTGCCCTCAGTCCTTCCCAGCATCAGGGTCTTTTCTAGTGAGTCGGCTCATTGCATCAGGTGGCCAAAGTATTGGAGCTTCAGCATCAGTCCTACCAGTAAATATTCAGGGTTGATTTCCTTTAGGATTAACTGGTTTGATCTCCTTGCTGTCCAAGGGACTCTCAAGAGTCTTCTTCAGCACCACAGTTTGAAAGCATCAGTTCTTCAGTGCTCAGCCTTCTTTATGTACAACTCTCACATCTATATGTGACTACTGAAAAAACCGCAGCTTTGACCTTATGGACTTTGGTTGGCAAAGTGATGTCTCTGCTTTTTAATATGCTGTCTAGGTTTGTCATAGCTTTTCTTCCAAGGAGCAAACGTCTCTTAATTCATGGCTGCAGTCACTGTCTACAGTGATTTTGGAGCCCAAGAAGATAAAATCTGTCACTGTTTCCTCTTTCCCTCCATCTATTTGCCATGAAGTGATGGGACCAGATACCATGATCTTAGCTTTTGAATGTTGAGTTTTAAACCAGCTTTTTCACTCTCCTCTTTCACCCTCATGAAGAGTCTCTTTAATTCCTCTTTGCTTTCTGCTATTAGAGTGGTATCATCTGCATATCTGAAATAATTAATATTTCTTCCAGCAATCTTGATTCCAGCTTGTGCTTCATCCAGTCCAACATTTTGCATGATGTACTCTGCATATAAGTTGTGACAACATACAGTCTTGACGTGCTCCTTTCCCAGTTTTAAGCCAGTCCATTGTTCCACGTCTGGTTCTAACTGTTGTTCTTGACCCACACACAGGTTTCTTAGAAGGTAGGTAAGGTGGTCTGGCATTCCCATCTCTTTAAGAATTTTCCAGTTTGTTGTGATCCACACAGTCAAAGGCTTTAACATAGTCAAAGAAACAGAAGTAGGTATATTGTTTGGAATTACATTGCTTTTTCTATGATCCAATCGATGCTGGCAATTTGGTCTCTAGTTCTTCCTCTTCGAAATCCAGCTTGTATATCTGGAAGTTCTTGGTTCACATACTGCTGAAGCCTAGCTTGAGGGATTTTGAGCATTACCTTGCTAGCATGTGAAATTAGTGCAATTGTACAGTAGTTTGAATATTCTTTGGTATTGCCTTTTTGAGATTGGAATGAAAATCAACCTTTTCCAGTCTTATGGCCTAGGCCATAGTTGGGCTGAATAAACATTTGCTGACTGAATGAAGGAATAAATGAATAAAAACAGTGCTCACATCTATCTCCGTGGTTCTCAAAGCCTTTTCTTACACTGGAGAAGCTGTAAGGGACTAGCACTTGGAAGATGATGTGGTTCTAACCCTCTGCCCTGCTACACTCCAGCTGAGTGGGCTTCACAGGGCACATCACCTCTCTAAACGGGGAGCGCTGGTGGTCACGTCTAAATGAGCAGGGTAATCTGAGAAAGGCTCTGGAAGCAGGAAAGAGCTTTAGCTGGTAACGCTGCTCCTCCATGTTTGAGGCCAGAGTGGCAAAGGGCCGCATTCAAGGCCACACAGCCAGTGTGTGGGGATGCCAGACCCCCACCCCCCTACCCCCTGCACAGCTTAAAGCCAACAGGCCTACCCAGGCCCAGTGAGGGCACCATCCGCCTGGAGGTGGGGCAGGGGTGGAGGAGCAGAGGTGAGGTGGCTGGGAGCATCCAGCCTCAGGCCCAGAGCCAGGGCTGGGGTAGGCGGGGCCTCCTGCAGGAGCCCTGAGTGGGGCCTGGCAGCTGGGCATTGGAAGCCAACTGGCGAGAGCTGGGCGGTGGCAGGCCTGTTCCTCATGCGCGTGACAGTCTATTTTTTAATCGGCACCCTCCCCATCCCCCAACTTCATGTGCCGTCCTCAAAGGCGCCATGTCAGGAATCACGTCCTGGCTGAGACCAGGGGCCACCTTGGCCATCGGTGGAAGGGTCCCCAAGTCCCACATCCTCATGAAGCCCACGAGTACTGAGTAGCCTGGAAAGCGTGAGAGGAGACTCAGGGAGCCTGTGTGACAGGCTCAGGCCTGGGGCTCTGGGCCTGTCCCTTGACTCTCTGACCTCAGTTTCCCCCATCCATCCAGTGATGGGAGTCGTGCCAGACTCCATGGGGGGTGTATTACAGCTCCAGCTTTGGGATCCACTTAGGCGTCACGACCGAGACTAAGGACGCCCGCTTGTCAGGCCCTGGCAGAGCCTCCCGTGTCCACAGCACTCCCAGTGCACTCGATCCTCCCCAACCTGCTCCCAGAGGAGGGAGAGAGGGGAAGACAAGAGGCTGAGCTGGCTCAAGGGTGCACCTCAGAACCCCAGACCCAGGGAGGCTCCTCCTTCCAGCACCTAGGAGGCAGGGATGATGAGGGTCAGAGGGGAATGAGGTATGTTCTCAAGCACGTGGCTTGGCCCCTCTGAGCCTCTGGCACTCCATAAGGCAAGAGAGAGCACGCTGTACAGGAGTTAAACACACAGGCTCTGGGGCCAAAGGCCTGGGTTTGAACGTGGCCGGTCACCAGCTGTGTGACCTTGGGAAGCTCACTTAACCTCTCTGTGCCTCTGTTTCACATCTGTAAACTGTTGATAATAATAGTACTTATACTAGTACTTACTTCATAGAGTTGCTGACATGTAAAGAACTTAAAACACTCTGGCACACAGTAACCCTAAAAGATAACTATTTCCCAAGAACTTTGGCTTTTATCTGTCACACACTTAGTCTCCAAGAGATTTTATTCCAGAGGATTACATGCAGTCTCACGTAATTCAGTCTCACGTCAGCCCCCTCTCCTGTCTCTGGGGCGCATCTAGCCTGCCCCCTCCTCCCTCACCCTGGTGGCCGCCCCTCCTGCCAGCCCAGTGGTTTTCGTGTCTGTTGAGCTCTTTCCCACTCACAATCCCCTTCCATGCTTCCTAGTCCATTCCATAGTCTCTCAGAACCGAAGCCTGAGCCCCGAGGGAGCAAATGATTGGTCCAAGACCACCAGCCTGTTAGCTGAGGCAGGGGCTTCAAGTGTCTATTCCTGAAGCTCGATCCTATCCACTATACTGTGCCCATCCTCCCACTATCAAAACCTGCTCCTAGCTAAACGTCAAAAAGTAACACACGCCGAGATACGAGTCTTCAGCGAGTGTACATCTTCTCCAGGGCTTGCTATTTCAACAGAGATCAAAACATGATGATACTATTTAAGAGGTAATAGTCATTTTTGTCTTCACATTAATTTTTTAGAACAACAGTACAGGATAGGGTCTGCTATTGTTTCTGTTTTATAGACAAGGAAACATAAGCCGAGAGAGGTTATGTAACAAGCTCAAGATCTCCCAAAAAGCCAGAGAGAGAGTCCAGGGGTCCAACCCCAGGGTCTGTATATCAGGCATGCAGAAAGTGGCTAGCACAGGAGTAGACAGAATTTTGCTTCACCTGCAGCAGCCCTAGGGGGCTGGGTAGGGTCGGGTCGGGTCAACACAGCCCTATACTATACCGCCTCACTGAGTGGAAAAGATGAAGCTAGGATGGTGGAATTTCAGGCAGCGGCCAGTTGGTGAAGATTTCATTCCGGAGAGAGGGATTTTGTGCACCTCTGGAGTTACAGGGCCTGGAGGCTGTCCCCATGCTGAGTCCTCCTCTGGCCACACTGGGTAGCAATTGAGCCACAGTGTCCAATGACAGTTCACAAAAGACTCTGAACTCACACTTACAGGCCTAACTCAGCAGAGCCCAGCCACCCCATGACCCTCACGGGTCTGGGTTCCTTTGGGTTCACAGCCCGAAGCGCTGAGGGATGAAGGCATTTTCGTAACCCACAGCCCATGCCCACCCCACTCTGCACCCCCAGCTCTTAGTTTAGAGTATTTACCATCCTCTGAAGCATCTTTCCTCCCAACCAAATTCTTAGCATTCTTCTAGACCCAAGTTCTGGACAAGCCAACTCCGCAAATCCTGCCATGACCACACCTTCAAATACCATTCAGGTTTCCGATCAGGTGTCACCTCCGGTGAGAGGCCTTCCCTACACACCAACACGAAGAAGCCCCTCTAAGTGCTCGGTAAATTTGCAACATGGCTTTTTGTTGTTTTTCATACGACTTTTACCTATCTGAAACTGTCCTGCTGATTTCTTTGCTTTCCTTTTTCTTCTCTCTCTCTTCTCAGTTAAAATGCAATTTGAGGGCAGGGACTTGTCTATCATCACTATTGTAACCCCAGTGACTAAGGACCCTGCACCCCCTAATTAGACAGGGACCCTGAGGTCCATACAGGGATTCACCCAAGGTCATGTGGCAGGCAAGTGGCAGAGGTCAGCCTAGCACCTGCACCCGTGCACTGGGCCCCCCCACAGCACAAAGCCCGCCCCCATCCCCACCCCAGCTAACCCTCTGCTGACCTGTCTTTTCCTTGCCTTCACACTACAGCGGGGCCAGACCCTGCCAGGCCTGGACTGCTGTGCCTCTCCACTGCCCCAGGGGCCTTCAATGCCCCAGTCTGGGCAGTGTGGCCTGCTTCCCCCTCAGTCCCTCCCTTCTTGGCACCAGCGGCTCCGATGAGCTCATGTCTGGGAGCCTGGGAGCTGCCCTGAAGGAGAAGGTGCCTCCCAGGCCAGGCCCCTAGGCCGGGAGGTGTGTTCAGCCTGGCCCATGGCTGTCCTGGCAGGTGGAGAAAGTGGGCTGACCTTGCCCAGCCCAGTGCCCAGGGATGTGGGGTGGGCTCAGGGAAACGCATGTCACCCAGTGAGATGGGGCACGGCCAGGGCTGGAGAGGAGGCGTGGAGGGGGCTCCTCTTGCACGTCTCCCATCTCTCCAGGGGCTCTTGGCCACACTGGCCTCCTGCTTGTCAAGGAGCTGCTCTGTCCCAAGGAAAAGGGGCTCTGCTGCCTTCTCCTCACAGAACCCCCCGAGCCAATCTCTTCCGCTCCCTGGTCTCAGTCTCCCCAGCTCTAAAATGGAGAGATTAGATAAAATGCTGACTGAAGAGGCTAGGGATTAGTTGGGAACCAGGCCAGGCTAGAAATGCCACAGGGTTTTTTGTCTTTATTTAGTTTTTTTTTTTTTTTTTTCACCTTAGGGGAAAAGGAACAGATAACAAGGGAAGGAAGGAGTTAAAGGCCTTATTTTAACCATGTAAATCCTGATTTCAACCACAGTTTCATTTAGGTACTAGACTGGAGAGAAGGGGGGTGGTCCCAAGGGCCAGCCGGCAAAGTGGCAATTGGGAGCCAAGGTTGGCATAGCAGCAGACAATTCACTTTTGGGAAGTTCTCTGAATATCTAAGGTGATCTGAGTCCATTGCCCTCATTGTACAGATAAGGAAGAGAGGAGGAATCAGTGCAAGATCCCACTGGGAGACAGGCAGGGGTTCCCGCCCCACGCAGACACAGTGTTTTCATCTCCCTCAAGGTGCCACCCCACTGTCTGACATAACACAACAGGTCTGGGAGGAGGAAGAGGGCATCAGTCTGCCTGTGGTGCTGTTCCCTAAGACAGGATGGGGCCCAGGCCTGGGGGTGGGGACAGGTAGGCTGGTGCCTGCAAGGCTTCCAATCCCTTACCTAGCCTACCCTAGTCCCTCTGAGCAGCATCCTATCTCATCCTAATCCTTGCACCATGACAAGGGTGGGGTAACCTCTGACTGCTCCTAAAGCCTCTACCAGTGGCTGTTGTCTTCAATGCAGGTGCCACTCAGGGGCCACCAAGCCCACCCTCTCACTGGGAGTCAGAGAGGGCAGGGGCCTTGCCCCAAGATCAGAGAGCAAAATGGTGTATTCCTGGGCCACCCAGACCCACGGAACACAGGTAGTCCTGTCCCCGTCCAGAATTAGCTTATAACCTGGAGCGGAGGTGGGGAGGGAGGGAGAAGTTCTCCTCCGAGTTCTCAAAAAGGTCCTGTCAGGGCTCTGGAGGGAGCCCGCTGAGGCGGCGGTGCAGTGGTTAGTTAGATAGGAGCCCCACCCTTCAGCTGTCCGGCCTCAGCAATCACCTTGGCACACAGGGCGAATTGTGAGAATGTGATGTAGATCCTGGAAGGCGGTTCCACCTCGCCCCGTAGGCACTCAGGAGAGGCCTCGATTTCCCCAGGTGGGGCTTGCGCAGGTCCGCCGCCGCCCATCCCCGCAACCCGCGCGGTTTGCGGGGCCCAGATCCTGCGTGCCTAGCCAGCACAGCGCGGTGGGCGCCCCGCCCGCGGGAAGAGGGGGGGCGCCGGCCCAGCACACGCCGTTCCCTCTGCCCCACAGGCGCCCGTGTTGGTCAACCCAGCAAGGAGTCCAACCCAACCCGCCGCTTTCAGCTTTCGCGAGTCCAGCCGTTCCCCCCTTCCCCAGAACTGGTATGAGAGCGCACACCTCCGGCTGTCGCCCACCTGCGAGCCCAGGGCTGTCCCAGCCGTGATCTGCTGGCGGGTTGGGGCTCAAGGCCGGATCTCCCACGCAGCCTCGGGGAGTAGGTGCCCGGCGTCGGGGGTGTTCCCCCGCGACTCCCTCCTCCACCGCTGAGCTGCTGCGAGGCTTCGAAATTTTCCCAGCCCCCCTCCTCTGCCGCCCCACTGTACAGGTGGGGAAACTGAGGCCCAGCGTGTAGCAGCCACTTGGCCAAGGTCACCCTGCTTGTGGGGACTGGAACCCAGATTGCACCTCCACCTGGCCGGCGCCCGGACCGACACAGGTGGGAAGGGAAGAGGCTTGCTGGGCGCAGGCACCCCTGCCCGGCCGGCGCCCCTCACTCACCTCCAGCCTCCGCGCCTGGTCCCAGATCTCACCAGCGCCGCCACCTCCGCGCACCTGGCCGCGTCCATCAGCATGCCCCACCCTGAGCGAGGCCCCCCGCCGCCGCCCCCACCCCACGTCGGTTGGCCCCTCGGAGCCTCCGCCACGGCCCCCTCCACCACCGCCTAGCGGGCTGCGGGGACCCGGAGCCGGGAGGGCTGGGCGGGCTGGCGAGCCGAGCTCCAGCCGCCCGCTCCCCGGGGCCCTAGCGCCGCCCCGCGCGCCCCGCCCAGCCCTCGGAGGTGCGATTCCCTCCCCCGGGGGCTCGGCCTGCAGCCTCCCCGCGGGTCTCCTCCTCTCTTGCCTCTCCCTGGCCTCACTCTCTGCTGCTTGAGTCTCTCTCTGTTTCCTCAATTTCTCTCTCTCTTGGTCGGTCCCTAAATTCTGCCGCTATTTTGCTCAGTTTCTTCTTGTCTCTCGCATCTATTCACCCCCACCCACTTTCCTCTGTCCTTCCCATTAACTCCATTTTTAAATGTCTCTGTGATCCTGTGCCCCATAACTGACAGCACCTCCAATCTCACCAGCCCGTTTCCTTTCAGATTCAGATGCCTACCCTCTCAGGCCCATCCCCTCCCTCCTCAGCAGCAGTAACTAGAATAACCGTTCAGGACTTGGGCAGGAAAGACTGGCAAGAAGGACTTAGGCAAAGGGGGATTGAGGAAGGTTGTCACCCCCCAGGCTGTCTGGGGCCATCCCCTGACTTAACTGGTGGGCCAGCAACAACAGAGGCAGTGATGCTCAGAGGCCCATGGCAGGGGTCACTGTGCATCAGAATCAAGTAGGGATGCTGTGGAAAGTTGAGATTTCCACTATCAGGTGCCTCCTCCCAGTGGTGGAAAGGCTGGCAGTGGGCTTGGAATAATAAGCACCCTTCATTCCCCCAGCAATTCTAAAACAAAACCACACTTGGAAAAACACTGTCCTGGGTTTTCACCAAAGTTTCCCTGGGTTCCAAGTACCCCACCCCCCTAACCAGGATGATTCTACTTGCATGGTTTTTCTATCAGGGTTCTGTGTTTCGATTTCTGCTAGAGGAAGTTGGAAATGTGCTGACGTAAGCCCACCCACCTGAGGTTCTGTGAAAGGCAGAGCCGCAAGTGGCCTGGTTTGAGATGTCCCCTGTCCTCAGCGGATGGACTTAGAGTGAGTGGGGTCAGTTGACAGACAGGACAAGCCTCCCCATCTTCTCCTGACCCTCTGCTTGGCCACAGAGAGCTCCTCTGACCCAGTGGCTGCTCTTGTGCCAGGACTGCCCCAGGTGGCATGGTGGGGGAGCAGGCACTGAAGGGGTTGGGGGATTGGCATCAGGCAGGATACTGCCTGCTCTGTGAGTGCATACGCTATAGCCCAGCCTGTGAGAAAGCAGGAAACAAACTGTGTGGGAGACAGACAGAGAGAGGGAGGGAGGCTAGGATTACTGCGTGGGTGGGTATGAAAGTGAAAAAAGATGGAGAAAAGGAAGGACAGAAAGTGGTTCGGTCTGTATGTGGGCGTGTGACAGTGGGTGTGCAGAGTGGATATGACTGCAGAAAAAACGTATGTGCCTGCAAGAGAGATTGCACAGTGTAGGTGTGTGAGCACAGGAAAATGGAGAGAAGAACATGCTTTTAATCTGTATCTAAGGGAAGGAATGTGTGTGGTTGTATGTTTACTGATGGGACTGCTATGTATACAAATTTGATAAATGTGCCCACATGTGAAAGTTAGACCTGCATGAGTGAGGCAGAGGTCTCTGGGAGGGTATGTGCCAATGTCTACCCTATGCACGGGTGTGTTGGTGTCTGAGAGCACGTACGTGTATGCACATGTGTGCAGATGTGAATATATACCCATGAGTATTTGCATAAGAACATGGTGTGGCTCAGAGGGTAAAGCGTCTGTCTACAATGTGGGAGACCTGGGTCCGATCCCTGGGTCAGGAAGATCCCCAGGAGAAGGAAATGGCAATCCACTCCAGTACTATTGCCTGGAAAATCCCATGGACAGAGGAGCCTGGTAGGCTACAGTCCATGGGGTCGCAACTACAGTCCATGGGGTCGCAAAGAGTCGGATACGACTGAGCGACTTCACTTTCACGGTGTTCAGACATCATTTGCTTGTACCTNCCAGTACTATTGCCTGGAAAATCCCATGGACAGAGGAGCCTGGTAGGCTACAGTCCATGGGGTCGCAACTACAGTCCATGGGGTCGCAAAGAGTCGGATACGACTGAGCGACTTCACTTTCACGGTGTTCAGACATCATTTGCTTGTACCTATGTTTGCAGGGGGTGTGAGTGTGTATGTGTGGGTACATGTGTGAAGTATATGTGAACCTGTGAGCCCTGTCTCTATACCATCACCCCCTATTATGGTCACCTTGGTGAAGGGAGGGAAGGGGAGTAGGTGGGGCCTTGCCTCTGGCCTCTCTTCCACGGGCCTGAGGAGCAGGGCCCTTGTCCCTGGCCCAGTGACCACTGTCAGCTCTCATCATGGACACTGACTCCTCTACCTCAACAGGATAGACGTGGCCAGGGGCAGGGCTACCCTGACAACCCAGATCCATACCCCATCTCCACCCAAGAGGCTTGGAACTGTGTCCAGTAGAGTTGGAAGGGTCTCCAAATCCTCCCGATACCCCAGGCCCCCAAAAACAATGGCCTGGAGAGGTGGGAAGGTGGGTCTCCCAAAGCCCTGGGCAGAGAAGGGGTTGGACTGGCAGTGGATCCCTGGTCTCCCTGGTAGGAGAGGATATGGCTTGGCAGAATCCCCCACCATCCCTCAGAGCCCAACCTTCCCCAGCCCTGTGGGTGGAAAACACAGCCTGCTGCCTTGTCTCCATGGAGANGAAGGTGGGTCTCCCAAAGCCCTGGGCAGAGAAGGGGTTGGACTGGCAGTGGATCCCTGGTCTCCCTGGTAGGAGAGGATATGGCTTGGCAGAATCCCCCACCATCCCTCAGAGCCCAACCTTCCCCAGCCCTGTGGGTGGAAAACACAGCCTGCTGCCTTGTCTCCATGGAGACAACGCAGCACAGAGGGTGGTTGAAAGCATGGGCCAGACCTCCTGGGGTTCAAATGTCAGCTCCTCCGCCCACCAGCCTAAGACTTTGACTTGTCATTTAAACTTGATATGCCTTAGTTTCCTCATCTGTGAAACAGTTAAGAAAAGCATGCACTTCTTAGGGTTGTTTAGAGGATGAGACGAAATAGCCCACACAAAGCATTGAGCCCAGGGCCTGGCAGCTGAACTGGGAGGTAGAAACCCTGGGTTCCAGCTCTGGCTTTGCCACCAGCTTACTGTGTGACCTTGGACAAGCTACTTGCCATCTCTGGACTTTAGAATCTCCACAAGATTAATTATAGGATAATTTCAGTAAGCCCTGCCAGTTATGATCAGCTGAGACTCTGTGGAAAGGACAGCGGGGGGCTCTCTGGTGAGCTATAGACTATCTAGCGCTGATGAGGAGCCCTAGGTAACTTTCCTTCCCATGTTTCTTCTCTCAAGTTGGCAGCAGTTGATGGCAAGAAAGGTGAGCTGTAATCTGCTGCCCACTTCATCTCTTTGCATCCCCTGACCCTCCAGCCTGCTAAGGACCCCATTCTACCCTGCTCAGTTGGTACCCAGGCTTTAGAGAAATGAAACTGGATCTTACCTATCCCAAGTGCTGGATGCCCAATGCAGAAGATGCCTTGGCCCATGCTTAAAACTTTCAGGGAGCACTCAAGAGAGGCAGGTATAATTGTGGAAGGATGGATGTAATTGTCTGAAGATGCTTATAATCCTTTGGCGGTAATGGGAGGAAGCTTTAAAAGGAAGCCCTAATCCACTAATAACCTGGCAGCTCCAAAGGCCTCTTCCCTCTGGATCTCCAGGCAGAGAGAAGGGACTGTGGCCACTCCCTTTCCCAAGGGAGCAGAAAGGCTAGTGTAGGCTCCGACCCAAGACCACCCGGGTTTCTGCTCTTTTGTAAGACCCAGCTTCCTTTCTGCCTCTACTTCTGAGAAGTCTTCCCTGCCCACTCCATCCTCCTGAGGTCACTCCTCCCTCTTCTGTCCTAGGAAATGTTCAGGACAGAACTAGATAACCATCTGGCTAGATGTTAAAGAGAAGAATGAACCAGATTGTGAGCAAGAAGAAAAAGATCATAGTCTCAGCTCCAGTGCTGATTAGGACCTTGGGCTTAAGTCTCTAAGCCTCAATTACTTCACCTGTACAATGGGGATAATAAAACCTACCTTGAAAGGCCAGAGTAAGATCAACAAGAATGAGATACCATGAAATGGACCAGCTCCATGTGAGAAGCCAACAGGACCCACTAATGATTGTCTCTGCATACACGGTCTCTTCCCCTCCAAGGTGTCAGCAGACAACTCTCTCCCCAACACTCTCCCATATAGATCCAGAACACAGTGGTAACCAAGAGCAAAGCCCACATGCAAAACACTGTGACTGAATTATGGCCTTGGAGCTTGCTAGCTGGGAGTCTTGGACTTACTTATAGTCTCTGGGCCTCAGTCTTCCATCTATATGATGGAGATAGTAACAATATGTTCCTTAGGGAATTGTTTTGTGATTAAATGAAATGATATGTGTGAAGCTCTTAGCACAGTGGAATTAGCACATAGGTAGGACTCAACAAATAATAGCTATTGTGTTGTTGAGCTGATGACGATCATTTTAGTTGCTATCAGCATCCCTTACATGCTTATCTAAATTAGCCTGCAGCCTCATGATACTTCTGTGAGGTAGATAGGCCTCATGTTCTTATTTTCATGGATGAAGAAGCTGGGAAAGGATTTGAGGGGATCCAGAACTGCCACCCATGTCTCCTGACCCTAGCCATGGTCTATGAAGCGGGGGGGAGCAGATCCTGGGGCTCCCAGCTCTAGGGGACCTGGAGGTTCAAGGCTGCTGGATCCTCCTGGGACCCTCCACCCTTCCTAAGCTAGGTGTATCAAAGTCTCCTCCTTGGTTGTACGTCCCCTCCTCCCTGCTCCCTGTTGTAAGGGAATAGGAAACGGTGGCCGTGGGGGTTGGTCAGACCCTGGAGAGAATTATTTCAGAAAAGAGAGTGGGCGGGAGGCTGGTGAGATGCCAGGTTGGATGTCAGCAACGCCTGCACAGAAATGAAGTGCTCCTTCAGTTTCCTGACGCACGAGCCCTCCCAGGCCTGGGTCCCCCACATGCCCTGTGCCCGGGATCTGCTGGCAGCATCTCATGCCTGAGTGAGCGTGGTCCGGCTCACGTCCTCCCCATCTGGACCCACTTCAGCGTTTCCATGGGCCTGGCAGTGGAGGTGATTCAGTGTGGGTTTCCCTGTCCGGCCCTGCTCAGCTGTCTCCTGCCGCCATGGGAAATTGATCATCCTTCCTTCCTTCCTTCCTTCATGCCACGTTCACCAAGCTCTCCCCTACACACTATCATTGGGTCCTCACTGCAGTCCTGGTGACGTGCCTCTGTCACCTCTAACAGATGGAAAACTGAGGCCCGGATGAGGACTCAACTCAAACACCCACAGGCTGACCAGGAGCTGTCTCTTCCTCACTTTGGGCCTCAGTTTCCCACCTATAAAATCAGGAGGTCTGTTTAGATCAGAGGCTCAGTCTCTACCTCAAAAGCTCCATGAGGGCAGGGACCACACCTGTGTGGCCCAGCACTGCATCTCCAGCACCCTCAACTAGCTGCACTCAGTGCGTTCAGCAAGATGGTCCCACCCCATCAGTGGTTCCCACTCCAAGGTCATTTGTTACCAGGAACGATTAACAGGCAGACAAGAGTGAGCGAAGGGCTTTTTTTAACTAAGCATGATAACGTGGCTTTCTCTCGCTGCCTTCTCACGTGCCGTCTTTGGCAGAGCCAAGAGTGCACTTAGACGTGGTCCAGCTGGAATGACACGGATGGCACAGCCTCCCCTGGGTCTCCACGGCTGTTAGTCTGTGCAGGCCCATGGGACTCAGATGGACTCTTGTGCACCGTGGGAAAGTATGGCCAGAGGTGTGTGTACATGTTGAGCACCTGTGGGGTCCTCCATGACTCTGGCAGTTCAGGGGAAAAGGGCCATGAGCTTACCTGGTTTCTGGGCAACCCTGGGCCCCGGGCTGGGGCTAAGGCTGGCTGTCATCACCTGCCGGACCTTCATGGTTTCCGCAGCCTGATTGGCTCTGTTGTCAAGCTGGGAAACCCCTCGTGCCTCCCTGGAGCAACTGGGTGGCCGGGTGCCCAGGGCTCTGGGAAGCTGTGGTGGCCCTTGGGTGGCTCTGCAGGCCTTGTCCCCACTCCTGCTGGCCACGTGGTCTTCCTCCAAGTCTGTGAGCCCTGCCTCTCCCTGCAGGCCCTCCTCACCGCCACTCTCCTCGGCCTCCAAGGCCAGACACCTGTAGCTGCCATCAGGGATCCCAAAGGCACAGGGGGTAGAGCTGCCTTCGCTGGATGCCGGTGGTAGGGATGGGAGGTGGGGGCCCAGCATGGTTCAGCCTCTCCTCACAGACACAAAGAAGGTGGCACCTGCGCTGGGGCTGGGGCCGGAGGCGCTTGAGTGATTGCTGGTCTCTGGTCTTCTTGGGGCCTTCTCTGGCTCTTGGCTGCCCGCCCTTCCTCAGCCAATTCACAGAGCTGGAAGGGGGTCCAACTGCAAGCCTTCCTGGCTGGGGTGGTCCTGGTGGACCCCCAAGGCTTCCTTCTTAACCTGTCTCTTGTCTTTGAGGCCTCCTCTTCAAGACGATCTGCCTGCAAAGGGAGAAAAGAAACTGCATGAGATGGTTCACTGGGTGTTACAGGCAGAATTTCTGAGTCCACTTTAGGAGGACCCTGAGAACTGACTGGGATTTGGGTCTCACGTGTCTGCAGGAAAGTCCCAAGCTTTAGTCATTCAACATCCCCAATTTCTGCTATACCCTTATGTCACCTGACACTTTATTTGCTTTTTATCTTCCCATAAATCAACTTTAAATAACTTCTATTATTTTAGACTTATCTTAAGCAATAATTGCAGAAAACCACAATTATGTTGTGCTAAGTCATTTCCCCCCCTTAATACACATTAAATAAATATCTAGTTATTTAAAAATATTTATTTGGGCACCTCCTAGAAAAGATTCTCTCATGTGGCCCAAAGGTACCTGTGCCACAGGAATCACAGGAATGCTGGTATAGAGGGTACAGACTAGGGGCACAACCCCCTGAGGAGACTCTGCACCAAGGATGTGGTACCCAGGCTTTGAGCTAGAATCCCACCTGTGTGGTGGGCAACAAGCCACATGACCTTGTGAACCTCAGCATCCCCATCTGTAAAACAGGAACTGTAATATTTCCATCCCAGTGTTGCAATGAGGATTAAGTGAGAAAATGTGTTGCAGAGGGTTTAAGACTGTTTCAGAGTCATAACTTAATACATATCAACTGTTCTTTTCATTTCACACACACAAAAATTTGAGCTCCTATTTACATTTTAGACACCATAAAAAGTCCTGGCGACCCAATGGGGATAAAGAAGATGTGGTACTCTGACTCATGAAGCTGTGGATGGGAGAGCTGTGAATGACAACAGGGCCAATAATAATAACAGTATGATCATTTAGAAATGTTAAAAATGAGAATAATCCAGGAGAGAGGGGATGGAGGCTTCCTATAGGGATGCAAGGAGGAGAGATGGGAGAGAAACTTGGGCGGAAGAATTGGCTGGGCTGGGAGGCAGATGGAGAGTGGGTGTAGAGGAAGAGGGAGGAGGCTAGGATACAGCCCAGTTCGTCACTCTGGTGACAGCGTGATTTCGTTAATAGAGATCAGGAATAAATGGGAAGGAGCAGGTGTTCAGAGGAGCAGGGAATTCAGTTTGGGATTTCCGGGGGAGATGCACACGGTCAGCTCCACACAGAGGCCTGAAGAGCTGGGGATAGTTCCAGTCTGGAGATAAGAATTTGAAAATCACTTGTGGAGGCCCCGGACAGGGATGGGCCGGATGGCCCAGGACAGGCAGGCAGAGCTTACAATAGGGTTGATGACCAGTTGCATTGGGAGGAAACCTTGAAGTTTACAGATATTGGCTACCAGATCTCGTATTCCACCACTGCTTAGCTGTGTGAACTTGGGAGAACCTGAACTCTCTATAACTGTCTTATCCTACTGAAAAAAACAGGAAGGGGAGAATCCTTGCAGCCCCATGGATGGTGAGAATCCTGAGAATCATGAAAGACCGTGGACATTGGCAACCTCAGAGCCTGGGCTGGCCTCTGCTGCTGCAGTGCCTGGAGGCCACGCCTTTGTCCACAGGCAGGGCCAGGCATCCCCCACCTCAGCAGGCTGGGTCAAGGCCTTGGCTTCTGGCTGGAGCTGTGCTGGCAGAGTGTGGTAAACCAGAGGAAAGATAAGCATGTTCCCAGGTGCCACGGCGCATCAGTGCCAACTAGGGGGAGGCCAACAGACACCTTGGTCAGAAAGATAAGAGACACCTGTTACAGCAGCCTCAGTGGCAGGGAAATCAGTGAAGAGAAGCCAACCTTCTGCTCGGAGGAGAATGGGCACTCATGATACTAAACACCTATCCTATGCTGGGTTATTCGCTTAGGTTATTGAAAGAGATCCTCAGAACCACCCTATGAGGGAGGTACTGTTTTTATTATCCCATTTCAGAGGTGAGGAAACTGAGGATCAGAGAGGCCAAGTGACTTCCAGCCTAAGTCACACAGCTAGCAACTGGTAAGGTTGATCTCTGAACCTAGATCTGGCACCTTGACCGTGATGGACCCAGAGAATAGAGGCTCCAGAGTCTCATTCATCTCCAAATTCCTTCTCACTCACCAGCTGCTGCCAGATTTATGCCACTACAGTTTCAAAGAATCTAGAATCTCATGCAGAGCCAGGAGAATTCTGAGACCTAACTGGCTGTGTGACCTTGGGCAGGTGCTTTCTGCCCTCTGGAGTCATTTTGCCCAAAGGCACCATGGCAGGCTTAAGCCAGATGATGCTGGAGAGTCCATCCAACCCCGGCATCATGGGATGCCATGATTCTAAGCCTTTGGCTCTCCCCACCAGCACTGCCACCGCCCCACCAGAGAGAGAGCCAGATGGCAGGAGGCGGGAGTGGGTGTTGGGGGGCAGGGCTCCCTCTGACGTCCCACGGGGCCTCGCCTCACTCTATGCCTGCTTCTGTTTTGCTCTATTTGACGGTGGCCACGGTTTCCAGGAAAGAAAAGAGAGGCGGAAAAGTTAACTTTCCGCCACCCACACAAATATTTTTGGCCGACGTTGTCTTCACACTGCCAAGCTGGTGGGGGGAGGAGTTGGCAGGAGCGCTCCAATCCAAGTCTCCCTCCCAAGGAGGCAAGACTCCCAACCCAGCTGTGGGGTCTGGGCAGGCCCTGTGTGGGCCCAAGCCCTGGAACACCCAGGGGCCGAGGCAGGGTGTCGGGACCCAGAACAATAGTGGCAGCCGCCACTTACTGAACATCTGCTGGTGCTCGGCCAGGGCTTTGACCTGATGCTCCTGTGGGTCAGCCGCGTGAGTGCTGTCTACAGAGGGGGAAACTGAGGCACACAGAGGTACCTTCAGCATCCAGAGTACAGGGCGGTGAGTGGCAGAGCTGCCGGGCCCCTGTCTTTTTACTCATATATTTCGACTCGTTTGCAATACCCCACAGGGCCCCCGAGGCTGCGCTCAGGCACAGCACACCGTCAGTATGGGCTCCACCGCGAGCAGGAGAAAGCCCGCTCCAGTCTCAGCAGACACGAGAGGAGGTCCTCTACTATCAGCGTCCCTAAAAGCCACAGCCCTGCTCTGGACGCAGGCCGAGGTTCTAGGCCATCCAGCACAGAGCTGACAGTCCAGCATACCCACAGTGCTGACAGGGAAGGGATCACCCAGGTTGTAGAGAAAGTTTAGATGCAGGCCCGGTGCTAGAGCCCAAGTGTCAAGTCACCTGCTTCCAGCCCCTCGCATAACCCCTGCTGCCTCCTGAGTGGTCCCATCCTCCTTTCCCTGACCTCCCATGAGTGCAAGCAGGGCCCCCAGGACCGGAAGCCTAGCTGAGCATCAGATCTCTACAGCCCCCGTCCGAGGCTGTGGAGGCCCTGCTGCTGGGATCTCCCTGGGCCCCTTCTGTGGCTGGCTTCTGCCATGAGTGGGCCCAGGGAGCATGGCCTTGGAGCCTCATAGTCCCTTCTGCTGTTCCTTGCGTTGTGGGGGAAGGACGCTGGCTTTGGAATCAGATCTGGGTTTGAATTCTGTCTCCTCCATTCATTGGCTGCCTGACTCTTTGTGAGCTTTGTTTTCCCCTTCTGTAAAACAGATTAAAACACAGCCAGCCTCCCAGGGTTGTTGAGGGAAATACAGGCTCCTTCTTCACTCGGCAGTGGATGAGGGACCAGGGCTGTGTGCTGCCCACCTGTGGGGCTCTAGGGATACTTGGCTCACAGGCTGGGTGAATGGAAAGCCCAGTCTGGCCTCCCCTGACTCTCCACCATCTGCAGGGCCCCCAGCCTGCTTTTGCAGCTGCAGAGGAAGTAAATGGAGTGAGGGGATGCAGAGGGGCAGGGCTTAAGTGGATGCATTGCAGGCTCAGGCCTGGGGTTCTACTTCTGGCTTTTCCTCTGATTTACTGAGTCAATGCTGGGAAAAATCACAGGATCTGGTTTTGTAAGGAAGAGACTAGAGTAGGCAGAAAGGGGAGAAGGACTCTAGGAAGATTAAACTCTTATTCCTCTGAAAGAACATCCCTGGCCTCCCCATCTGCAAACTCTCCCTGTCTCCATCTATCCTCTGTAGGATCTGGTCCATTCTTCTAAAGTGCATCTCTGAGTGTGCTGCTCACCTGCTCAGGAACCTTCTGTGGCTCCCCATTGATCATGGGATAAAAGAAAGTTGCAAACAAAGGGAAATGCAGATTCAAAGGCAGATCTCATGATTCTTGGCTGAGGGGAAGGAAGGAGGGCTTCCTGGGAATGAAGGATGATGTTTCAGTTGAATTTGATGGACTTTGGCAGGAAGTGCTTGGCATTCTGATGAGTGGAGAGTACTCCATCAAGACCCAGTGAGGGCCAGATAGCAGGACCATTTGAGGATGAACCTGGAGAACCACAAGGGCCTGGAGAGCTAGAGGCTAAGGCATGTGTGGCAGGGCCAAGAGAGGTGAGAGAACGTGGTCAAACTGTGACAGACTTCAGTTGCCTGGACTCTTTCCTGCTGTTTTGAGAGGTGATGGAGACGGTAGCCCTGTCGGGCTGGGGGAGCCATGCAAGGGCCTGTTCTGGGAGGTGGAACTGGAGGCAGCAAGGCCAGAGCATAAGGTGGAGGCTGGAACTAGAGCTGGCATGCAGGCATCCCTGTGAGAGCAGCATTTTGGAAGAACTTCCTCTGCACCTGGCACAGGGCCAGGCACATAATAACAATGACAAGGATGATAGCTGCAGTTTATGAAGTGTTTACTACGTCAGGTGCTATTCCAGACACTTAGTGTGCGTTAACTCATGTTACCCTCATCACAGCCCTGTAAGGAAGATGCTATTATTATCCCCATTTTGCAGATAAGGAAATTGAACTTACATGACTGGCCAAGCACATGAAGATAGTGAGTGACTGAGTCAGGGGTCATATCCTGGTAGTCTAGCTCCAAATATCACTCATATCCATAGAATGTGTTGCCTTAATGGTTAAAGTAATTACTAAACAAATGGATGAATGAGAAGGAAGGATGGGAGGATGGGAGGGGGAGAAGGGAAAGACTATCTCTAATGCCTGGTACATAACCTGGTACATAGGAATCACTCAAATATTTATCAAGTGTAGTAATGAGTGTGACCGAGGTACTAACTGTACAGCCTAGGGGTGAAAATGGAGTCACCCTGGGGAAAGGGGTAATCCAGTACTGATCCAGACAGCTCAGGGTGCACCTACCTGCCCCGCCCATCTGGCAGCACCTCACTTCAGGGCTGAGGTGGGGGTTACTGTCTGGACTGTCCAGAGCTGAGTTCTCTCTGCCACTAGGAGGAGAGCTGTTGTGGTCTGGGGTGTCTGAGCTGAGAGTGTGTTCCTGCCTTAGTGCTTCTCTCTCCAGGAGGGGGTGGGAGCCAAGGTTGGAGTGGGGTCTCTTCCCCACTGACTCCAAAGGGAGAATCTCAAACCCCTCCAACCTCCAGAACTGGTGAGGCTGAGGAAGCCCACCAATTGAAGTTATCTTGCTCTGTGTTCTGGAAGGGTAACCTCCTTTCAATGAGCCTCAGTTTTCCCAACAGAGAAAGGCAAAGTGGTTGGTGGGGATGGTAGCATGCAAGGGTGAAGGTGTGCCCAGATCCTCACCGGGTGTGCCCTCTCCAGGCGTCTTCCAGTGGGCAGAGTCGGTCCCCAAGAGATGTGCAAATGTGACCCTGCATTACTGACCCGTCCCTCCAGACCTGTGGGACAGACTGACCAATCACAGCCTCCTCTCTTCCTGTCTTGACCAGACTGACCAGTCACGGCTCCTCTCTTCCTGTCTTGACCTGCAGCCCTCACCACCCTGGCTGCCCAGCCTGCTCCGACGGTTCTTCCTTCCTCCCCATTTCCCTCCTCCCCGGGTTCCGCTCCTACTCCTGGGACATGAGGAGCCAGTGTTGGGTGAGCATCCTGTGGGAGAGCTCCAGAAGCATCAGGAAACCGTCCCTGGACAAGAGGTGGCTGTGAGGGGCTGGGAAGAACTCCTGAGCCGGATGCACCGGCTGGTCTCAGGAGAGAGGAGTGTCAGCCAGGACCCAGTGAAGCCCCATGATAGCTGGGTAATTGGGGGCAGCCACCCTGAACTGGAACTGAATTCCAGTTGCCCTCTTGTAGGATAGAGATGCACACAGTCACTTACTCATTCATTGCTTTGACACGTATTTACTGAACGCCTGCTCTGCGCCATCCACTATTTTAAGTCCTGGCAGCACACAATGAGCAAAAGAGAGAAAGAGAGAGAGAAAAGCACCCTGCCCACGCGAAGCTCACATGTTAGTTGGGATTGACGAAAAATAAATAAATATGTCAGAGGGTGATAAGTGTGATGGAAAAATAATTAAGCTGAAAAGGGAACTGGAGAGTGTGTGTATCATTAGGACAGAAAAAACAGTGGCATTAATATGATGCTATCTTGGAACCCCTGGCGGCCCAGTGGTCAAGACTCTGCGGTCCCATTGCAGAGTACATGGCTTCGATCCCTAGTTGGGAAACTAAGATCCCACATACCGTGGCAGTGTGGCAAAAACATATCTATGTAGTGCTATCATAATATGTATATATACACACACAAACACGTGTAGTGCTGTCTTCTGTTTATATGGCATATGTATTTCAAGTTTACTATGTTTTGAACTGGACTGCCAGGGAAGTCTCTCAAGTTCCCTGTTATGTTGAATTCTCATACACAATTAGAAATATATAAAATCCATATTAGATGGAAAACTCAGGAACACAAATCCTGCAAGCCCCTGAGTTATGTCTTATTCTAACATTCTGATTATTCAATCATTCACCACTTTAGAATCTGCATGTCCTGCTAAGAACCTGTCTACCATTTAGGATTGAGTATTTTTACGGTCCAGTATATAAAAATGCAATTTTACATATTAGCTTTATTTCTTTGAGAAAATTCTTTCCCAAGTTCATTAAGTGGATAGAGGGTCTCCTGTATGTGAAACACATGTTATTCCATGATTTTGAGGATAATAATAAGGATATCCTGTGGCTGTGGTGAGGACTGAATAAGTTACATGAGTAGATGCTTTTGAAGAGGCAGCTGCTGTCATTATAATTGTTAAGTTTGTTAAGGGGTGACTGAGGATATAATTAGAACAAGGGCCATATTTAACTGAACACTGTGTGCTGGGCACCATCCAGGTATGTGATATCAAGTATGATCTTGTTTATTTCCCACAACAACCTTATAAAATAGGTACCTACTACTATTCCCATTTAACAGATGGGGGAACAGAGGCTGAGTGAGGATAATCTCTTTTCATGGTCCCAGAGCAGGAAAAAAACCAAGCTGGCACCTGAAAGTTACCTGGTATGGTCATTGATGGGGGAAGGTCCCCCAGGGTTCGAGGAGAGCTATTTTGCACAAAGCAAAAATCTCTTCATAATGGGCCTGGTTCTGTCATGCCCTCTGCACCCCTGGACACATCCCTTCACTCCTGGGTTTCAGTGACCCCCAGTCACACACACACAGGGCTGGGCTTGGCGTCTCCAAGTGCTCTTCCAGCTCAGAATTGCCCGTGCGTCCTGGTACCCAGGGTACTAGGGGCTTGAGTCCATTCCATCAGACACACCAGACCCAGCCTGCTCACCAAGTCAGCCAAGTTCTCTGTGCCACGTCTATTTCTGCCCTGCTGGGTTTCTCAATATGTGGCCTGGGAACTAGCTTCAGTGGAACTGGAGAGACTGAAGTCATGGCTATAAATACAGGGCAAGGCTGGCTGGGGTTGGGCAGGGGGTGCGACAGAGCCAATGCCAGCCTGGAAAGCCGCACCCCAGGGGTCCTGTGGGCAGTCCAGTCTCCTCCTGGACACACAGGAAGATGGAGGCCCAGAGGGTCAAGGACGTGCCCATGGCCACACGGCCAGTGAGGTCAGCAGTGGGCCTGGCCCACAAGGCTCCTGATTCTGAGAAGAGGCTGCTCTTTACACCTTCTACTCTGCCCAGGATCACAAGTCCTCACCCTGCCCTGGGGCTCACCTAGTTTAACAAGAGCAAGATATTATCATTTAAGTTCATAAAATAAATCTCTACTTTTGATAACATATGCTTTTTATGTGTTGGAAATATTGGGGCTTTCAAATGTTTCATTTGAGGAAGTGTTCCATGACTAAACATTCAGCAAATTACTACCATATCTACCTCCCACTCAGCAGGACTCCCGTTTCACCATGCGCCTGGGCCCAGCCATGTGCTGGAGCCCAGTACTGACACACAGGTCAGCTGTGTGAAGCACTTCCCAGCTCTGTGCTCAGTGACATCGCTTCGGTAGCTTGAGGTGAACAGTGGTGGGAGTCATTACACCCGTCAAATGCTACGAATCGGGGCTTTTTTCCCTCCAGAGTGGCTGTTGCTCAGTCTCTAAGTTCTGTCCCGTGGACTTAGACACCATGACTGCAGCACGCCCGGCTTCCTTGTCCTTCACCATCTCCGAGTTTGATCAGGCTCATGCCCGTTGGGGTGGTGATGCCATCCATCTCATCCTCTGTCGCCCCTTCTCCTACTGCCCTCCATCCTTCCCAGCATCAGGGCATTTTCCAGCAAGTCGACTCTTCACATCAGGTGGCCAGAGTATTGGAGCTTCAGCGTCAGTCCTTCCAATGAGTATTCAGAGTTAATTTCCCTTGGGATTGACTGGATTGATCTCCTTGCTGTCCAAGAGACTCTCAAGAGTCTCTTCCAACACCATAGTTCAAAAGCATCAGTTCTTCAGCGCTCAGCTTCTTTATGGTCCAGCTCTCACATCCATACTGATTACTGGAAAAATCATAGCTTTGACTAGACAGACCTTTGTAAGCAAAGTAATGTCTCTGCTTTCGAATACACTGTCTAGGTTTGTCATAACTTTTCTTTCAAGGAGGCAAGTGTCTTTTAGTTTCGTGGCTGCAGTCACTGTCCATAGTAATTTTGTTAAACATTTAACTGCATACCACTGGCTAAGACAATTGCTGGTAAACTCCTACTCAGGCCTGTTTGCTGGCTGTCTGAACTTGGGCTGGTTATTTTACCTCTGTGAGCCTCTTTCCACCTGTAAAGTGGGAACTATAACCACACCTGCACCCTAGCTACTGCGAGAATTAGATGAGCTTGTGCCCCAAAGGGTTAGCACAACAGTTTCCAAGCTTGTCTGCCTCATAGATCAGGCAGATAGGATCTTTTACACATCCCAGATCCCTAGGCCAATTTGATGATAACCTTTGAGGCTTGGTAGGTTTTGAAATTTAGGTTTGGGAACCACTCTGCCAGTACTCAGCAACTATCCAGGGACCCCAGAGGAATGGGGACCATGCTGACCTCTTATCCTTGTTCCATTTAACTCACGGGGTCTCATGGAAAAAAAAACTTTAAAATGGTGGGGATTTGTTTGATTGATTGTTCTGTGTAGAGGCCTAGTCTGCCTAAGACACACAGGAGGTGCTACAGAAGGTGTGGTCCTTACAAGGACCCCAGAAGGAGGGGCCTTTGCACTCTCCCTTCCAGATGTGAGCCTGGCCACCCCACACACCACGCCAGAGGGACCACAGGCTTACAAACCCCAAGGAAGCCTTACTTCATGTGGTTCTCAGCTGGGGAGATGGAGACCTCAGCCTGGATCTTCCCTCCCATCCTAGAGTGAATGAGGCTGGTTCTTTTCGACCTATAGGCCAAGGACTCACACAGCTTGGCTTAGCCTGGGAGACATCAAGCTGCTGGCTGGAAGGACTCACATTAAGAATAGAAACATCAGTGCTAACGCCAAGGGCTTGGGGCCTCAGCCCAGCTTCCCCCTGGACCATCACCAACAACAACCAATGATAAAAATAATCATCATAGTGCCTGACATTTATTGGCTGCTTCCTATGCTCTAGGATATAGCACAGCAAGCACCTTGAAAGGCAGTCTAGTATTCGACTGTGAGGTCCAATATGGTGGCCACTAGCCACAAGGGCGGCTTAGCTTTTGAAATGTGATGAGTTCAAATTAAGCTGTACTCTAGTATTCACCAAATTTGCAAAACTTAGAACCCAAAGAACATAAAGTGTCTCATGGATGACTTTTTTAGATTTATTGCATGTTAAAACGATACTATTTTGGATTCAAGTGGGTGTATTATTAAGACAAATTTCTCAGGTTCCTTTTCCCCCACCTGTTTCTTTTTACTTTTTTAGTGTGACTTTTAGAAAATGTAACGTTACGTATGTGCTTGCATTTATTTCAATGGACAGCGCTGGTATCAGGTTGGGAGGGCAGGCTCTCTAGGGCCACATTCCTGGGCTTTGAATTATAGTCTGTGTTCCACCACTTACCAACTGTGAGAACTTGGGCAAGTTATACAACTCTCCATGCCTCGGTTTCCTCATCTGTCAAACTAGGATAATAATAGTACCCACCTCTTGTGGATTTAAGGTGCCTGGCACAGAGAAAGTACTCAGTAGAAATGAGCTGTCAGAGGACTACCTGACCCTGGGCTAAGTGATACCCTTGGGTCATCTCTTACCTCATAGGTGCTGAGCTCCCTGCCACTGGTGGTAAACCAGCAGAGCCTGGAAACTCCTTGGCAGGCTGCTCTTGAGGGGGTCCCCAGGCTGAATGTGGGTAGGAGAGACACTGGTGAAAAGATCTTTGAAGATGATTCCCAGCATTGACACTGCATTATGCCGCTCTCTGCCCCTTGCTTCCCTGGAGGAGGAAATGGCAACCCACTCCAGTATCCTTGCCTGCAAAATCTCATGGACAGAGGAGCCTGGCGGGCTACCGAGTCACAAAGAGTTGGAGGCGACTGAGCGCACACTTATGCCCCTTGCTTGATGCTCTCTGTTCACCCTCTCTTACTCACTATGTCTTCCTTCCTTTCACAAATCTTCACTCAACCCAACTGAATGTACTAAATGCTTTTAAGTGCCATGAAAAGCCAGCTCTGTGCAGGACACAGGGGATATCAGAGGGAGAGCAGATGTGGTTCCTGCCACTCAGGAGTCTAGCGTGGGCAGAAGGGCATGAAACAGGGGCGTGAACAGCTATAATACAAGGTGGCAGGTGACAAGGGTCACCAGGGCCTCAATCTCTCTGAGCCTCAGTTTCCCCATCTGTAAAATGGGGCCAATGATAACACGACCTTCTAGGCACTGTTGTAAGGATGAAATGAGATGATGCAGGAGAAGCACTTTGCCCTGTGCCTGGCACATGGACAGGCTCGGTGGGTTGCTACTCTGGCTCCACAGGGGCTGGCATCATGTGAGTTTTGCTCCCCATTCATTTATTCAGCAAGCAGGGTTTTTTGTTTTTTAATTGGCCGCGCCACAAGGCATAGGGAATCCTGGTTCCCTGGCCAGGGATCGAACCCGCTTCCCCTGAAGTAGAATTGCAGAGTCCTAAGCACTGGGACTGACAAGGAAGCCCCTGGCATGCAGTTTTTAAACACACCCTATGAGCCTGGACTGCTGTTGGATCTGGGAGTACAGTGGGGGCTTGGATAGGATGAGAGCAGGGTAGGGTGGCACAGGGAAGACAGATGAATAAATAAACCAAGTATTTTCAAAAACGAGAAGTGATCTATAGATGACAGAGGGAGGAAGTTCACCCCTACTCTAGGGCAGCTGCTCTCGCACGCCTAGGTGCCAGTGTAACGCCTGCACCTAGGGGGTGCTCAATAAATGCATGTCGAGCAGATCTCAAATGAGAGGCACTGTGGAGTGAGGGAAAGGGTGGACTAGTTCTGCTTGGGAGCCTTCCCTGGGGAGAACCAGACTGTCAGTCCACCAGTGACCTCGCAGGCTGGGGAGGCAGGAACCAGGGCTGGAGGTCTGGGTTCAAGCTGGGGTTATGATCTGCTGCCTTGTCCAAGCCACTGACTTCGGGCAAACTCTTTCTCCTCCGTTGCCTCCATTCACCCACCCCTCCTTAAAGGGTGCTGTCCAGGGGTTCCTGTGGATTACCCTGTCTGAGACTCTGTCCTCGTCCTGGTGGGCCATGGAGCGGGGACAGGAGTTGAGGCCCTGGAGAGACCAAGGGAGAGGGTGTGCTCAGGACTCCCTGGGGACCCCTTCACTTCAGCACAGCCTATTGAAAGAGCTGGAGTCAGGAGACACTGATCTTGGCCTCTTTCACTCAGGCCTCCAACTTTGGCCTGTACATCTTCAGTGTCAGAGGCCTCACTTTCTAGAGGGGCAGCTGATTCATTCCATCTTTAGTGTCCCTTTTCCAGAGAGGTGAAATCTCCCCACACTCTATCCTACTGAGCTTAACCCCATCCTCTGAGTATTTTCTATTCTCTCCCTCAGGCTAAACTTCAGTCCCTTCAGCTATTTCATACAGGAAAGAATTTCTCACCCCTTCCATCCTGTGACCCTCCTCTACTGTCAGCCTATTTGTCAGATTCCCAGAACTAACATGATAAACCAGGAAGATCAAACCAGCACAGATTATGGCAAGACCATGACCTCCTTCATTCTGGGCATTTTATCTTTATTAATGCAGCCTAACAGGAGAAAGGAGCGGTAGAGAATGAGATGGTTAGAGAGCATCACTGACTCTATGGACATGAATTTGAGCAAACTCCAAGAGATACTGAAGGACAGAGGAGTCTGGCAGGCTATAGTTAATAGGGTCGCAGAGCCAGACCTAACTTGGCAACCGAACAACATCAGATTAACTTCCCCCCTTCAACAGCTATATCTCTGCTGGATTATATTGTCCATACGGTTCACAGAGACATCTGCTGCTATTTTTCTGCCACATCTCCCATACCTTGAACCTGTGCAGTTGGCATTTTGAGCCCAGTGGAGGACTCTCATATATGTATATATATTTTAGTTTGATTCTCGACTGAAAGAATTCTCAGTGAGTGGTGGAGCCAAGGTGAAAGACAATAATAAGCCCATCACACACACACACACACACACACATACACACACACACACACACGAAAAATGAAATAAAATAATGGAAGGGAAACATGTTTTGTCAACAGGCATCTAGAGCTATCATTAAGAAGCTCAGGACACACTAGTTGAGGCGGTGGCTGGCTGGCTGAACCATGTGAGGGTGAGGGACGTGGGATGGTAAGGTCTGGGAGGCAGACTGAGTCTCAGGGGTCAGGCAGGTGACTGCATGGAGCTGTGGCAGAGAGGCTGGAGGAAGAGGCCGGAGGGCATGGAGCCTGAGTGTGGGGTGAGTCTGTGGTGCCCCGACTCCCTGCCTCTCCTCTCTGCTAAGCCTTGCTCGGCACACAGACATCCAGCCCCGAGCCTCCACTCTCCTGCGCCCTCTCTTCCCGGGGCCTGAGAAAAGGGCAGCAGCATGTCGCCAGTCACGTGGTGTGGACTGTGGGGGTGAGAGTGCTGGTCTCAGGGCCTGGCACAGAGCCAGGGCTTTAATGCCCTCAGAGTCAGTGAGGGGCACCATGTTCCGGGCCCTGCTGCTCCGAGACCACTTTCCCATCTGCACACCAGGGCTAATTACAGTGCCCGCCTTGTGGAGTGGCTGTGAGGCTTAAACAAGTTTATCCAAGTAAGGAGCTTAGAGCTCAGGGTAAGTGCATGGGAGGTGTTACTGTAATTGCAGAGAGGGGCTGAGCTGTGTGTGTTGTGGGGTGAGAGGAGCGAGGTGGTTAAGCTGGAAGATGCTATGGAAACCCTCCGTCCCCAGCACCCACCCTCACCCTCAGACCTTCAGTGTCCTGTATCTGTGCATGGGTCTATGTGCCTTGTGTGTGTGTTTGTGAATGTGTGTGTGTGACTGTGTCTGTATGTATGTGTGTGAGTGTGTGTGTGTGTGTCTGTACACACAAACATGTCTGTGTATGTGTGTGTCTATATGCCTGGATATCTGTATTTGTGCATGTGTGTGTTTGTGCACGAGTGTGCACACACCCCATGTGGCGGGGGTTGTTGGAGTCCGTCTGCAGAGCGGCTGGGAGTGGCCCGGGAGGTGGCTCCGCCAGACCAAACAACCCCAGCGCTCAGAGCTCCAGGCTTCTCTCTGAGTCTGTTTGCTTTCTTTCTCTCCTTTCCGGTTCTCCTTCAACCGGTTCCCGCTTCCAGGGAGCAGAGCTGGAAGGAGGCCCTGGCAGGGTCGGCATGGGGCCTCCCCACCTCCCTCTCCCCACAGGGTTTCCACCCTCTCGCCTCCACCCCTCCGGTCTCTGCCTTGGCCCCACTTGGACCCCACACAGGCCCCTTTCCCTCTCGAAGCCTCACTTTTCCATTTCCTCCTTTCTCTGGAGAACTTTCAGGTAGGAGGCCTGCCCCACAGGCCTGCTGGCAGGGACAGGAGCCCTGTTGCTGCCCACCCTCCGCCCGGGGATGGGTCAGAGCTCCAGGAGGTGGTGTGCGTGGCAGGTTCTGAAACCAGTCTGGGGGGATGCCCTCCCCGGGCCGTGGGGCCTCTGTCCACCTGGCCTTCCTACTCCCGGCGCCTTGGCCCTGACCAGGCATGAGGGGGACAATCTGAAGCGAAGATTTTGAGGGGCCTGGCCCCTGGGGTCAGCCCAGGACCTGGCCTCAGGCCTCCAGATGCCTACTCAGCTAGAGCCACGCTCTCTGGGCACCTGCTACTTGCCGGGAGTAATCGCCGCAGCTGTCCCACAAGGCTGGTAGGTGTTCTCCCCGACCCAGTTTTACAGAGAGTGAAGGAAGGTGCTGGAAGGTGCAGAGCCAGGGAGCCAGGCCCGGGGGAGCCCGTGCTCGTCCCTCGTCTCAATGCTCGCGCCCCAGGTCCCCTGCCCTCCGTGAGGTGGCAGTGCCACGCCCTCCCTAGGTCAGACCTGATAGCTTGGAGATGCTATTTATCGAGTGCTGGATACAGTGTGTGCCCGGCCTTCTGTGCCTTCACCTCCTGACTCTTCGTGACAGCCCATTTTACAGATCAGGAAAGTCGAGCTGAGAGAGATGCAGGGACCTGGCAAGGTCCCACTGCTGTGGTAGAAGAGCTCAGGGTCACCTGATCCCCTTCTTTTTTTCCTAACCCAAGAACAAACTTCAGCTTTCTTTTGCCTCCTGTCAATGTTTTCGGTAGACCTAGGTTTGACTGCTTTGTCACTGCTTCGTACCCTGTGTGCAGCAAACCCAGGAAAAACAAGATGAAATCTAAGGAAGCAGAGCTCTCGGGCATCCCTGTGGGTAGATAAGCTACAAGTTTAACTACAGTCCTCTCCCTCCATCCGAATCCATGGAATATGTCTAAGCACACAGTGGTCATATGAACAGTTTCATTTTCCAGATGAGAATGTTTCCTTAGGAAGAAGTTGCTCTTTAAGCCCATGTCCTCCCTGCTAATCAGGGCCACCTCCCACTCCCAGGCCGGGCTGATTTCTCTGTAACGATGCCCATAAAACTGTCCAGGTTTCCGTTTGCCCTTGGTCTCGGGCGTAGCTGCTGGTCATTCTCAAGGCCACTGAAAGTCACTTAGAATGTGATAAGGTCTGCAAGCAGGAACTTTGGTCATGACCCTGGCCAGCTGCTTCCCCAGTGTTTGAGATAGCTAGTCCAGCCCCCAAGGGAACCTGGGCCCAAGGAGTGTGGATGACTACGTGTGGTCCATCCTTGCTCAGGGAGCTCCTCCCCAAACTCACATGGTTTGTCCCCACCTTCCCTGGGAAAGCATTTTTGTAGAGGAACAAGAGGGCTTCTTCAGTGGCTCAGCAGTAAAGAATACACCTGCATTGCAGAAGACAGGAGATGTGGCTTCAGTCCCTGGGTTGGGAAAACCCCCTGGAAGAGGGCAAGGTAACCCACTCCAGTATTCTTGCCTAGAAAAATCCCGTGCACAGAGGAGCCTGTTGGGCTATAGTCCACGGGGTTGCAGAGAGTCAGACGTTCCTGAAGTGCCTGAGCATGCACACACGCAGGCATGCATGCAGAGGAGCAAGAACCCTCCAGAGGTAGATGGATGTTCGTCCATCCCAGGGCAGAACTAGAAAATTACTTCAGCCTCTTGAGGTCAATAGGAACACTAAGGCCCCAGATGGTCAGGGTGCTTACCCTGGGCTCCTTCCTCCACACCTGCTGCCTCCCCAAGAAGAGGCCATGCATTCATCCCCACAAGGATGCCATCCACATCCGTGAGCCCTCTGAAGGCCCTCCTCCCACTGCAGGATGACACACGACAGGCAGTCTGGGGAGGTGAGCTTTCTGCATCAGGGCGGTGTGTGCTAGCCTAGAGGGCTGTGATGAGATAAATCACCAGTGGAAATCCATGGAAAAGGAGGCATCATCATGAGTAACAATAGCAGCAACCGGGAGCCTTCCGGGGGCTGGGGGTGGAGATGAGGGAGTACATCCTCAGTGATACCAGCTCCAGCCAGCCCAGCCTGGAGAGGTGGCGGTGCCCTGCCAAGGGAGGGGCTGCCCACACCCCCACACCCTCCCAGGGCACCTCTCCTGGGCCAGCCCTAGGTTGGCACATAAAATGCAGCCAAATGGCCAGGGAGCTGGGGCTGAATGGCAGGAAAGGCAGAAGCTAGGGCGGCCCTCGCCTACCCACCCATCCTGACGATTCAATGCAAGGCTGAGGCCAGACAAAGCACTTGAAAATGTCAGTCAGGGAACAATCTCGTTCCCCAACTCCCTGCCTCTGACCTTGGGCACACAGCCTCAGCCTCAGATGGGCTGATCCTTTCTCCAGATCTTCCAATTCCATTTGCGGTCCCTTCCCACACAACACGACACACACATTCTCTCTCTCCTCCCGCTGCCGACCCCCCACCACCCCCGCAAGGTGACACCTGAACTTTTTACTCCAATCACAGAATTTCAGGGCTGCTAATTTGTGGAGGCCAAAAAATGATATACTTGGCAGATCACATAACCAGAACCCACACTCTCGTGAATGTTAAAAATGGTAGAAACATAAAGACAGCCTGTTGCCAAAATGGACAGGACCCCAGGGATCTCCCAGCAATCCTGTCTTCATTCATTTGGGTGGTTTATATTTTTCTTTAAATCCACTCCCTGGTTTGGATTTTATGTATTTTCCCCTAATGGGGGGGGGGCATAAATAACACACCACCTTTGTTAACATGAAAACTGGCAGTCCCCATGGCACCATCTCCAAGTGGCCAATACTGTGCACACCACACTCTGGGAAACACTATTTTGGTCTACACTTGCTATTGGGAGGATGCGGAAACTGAAGCCCAGAGTTAGGAGGAAGCCCATGTAACATCCAGAGCAAGGCAGTGGCAGGGCCACCCCCAGAACCCAGAGCCCAGCCCACCCCCCCTCCAAGGCTTGCTCTTTTGGAAGAGAAGATTCAGGTCACAGAGCCCCCGGCAGGGGGTTGCCCCTATTTGCCACAGAATCTGGGTGCAGCTGTTCTCCAAGGAACTCTTGTCCCAGTTATCCCCTGACCCCTGCAGGTTGGGGCAGCCCCATTCTGTCCTCCTGGTGCCATGAGCAAGCTCTCCCTATCTTGGGCTTGGTTTCCTCACTTCCCAGGGCTACAGTGAAGATGACAAGTTCTTGGACGCAAGCACTCTGAAAAAGATGAAGGTGGATGAGGGAGAAGAGACTGTTGTCAGCCCCTTGCTCTATGCCTCAGCCTTTCTCCCTGGGAAATGGGCAGAAATGGTGCAGGTGTGAGGGGACTGAGCTGGGCTGGAGGCAAAAGGAAGGAGGATGGTGGCTACAGAGTACAGTGGAGAAGGACCACCACCAGCTCGGCCAGGGTGTCTCCCCATCCCCTGACAACCCTCCTAGGGGGCAGCCAGCAGGGTCCCAGGCACTGAGTGTTAGGTAGGAGTCTGCCCAGGACTCGGGCCACGGAGGCCACAGGGGAAACTCACTTGGTCCTGCGAGCAGACACCCCACCAACCTGCACACATGCTTACACACACACACACACCACCCATCCACCCATGCAATGTGAACACACACACAACTCATGCATCACGCACACACTCTTGTACACATGCAAATGACCCCAAACCTCCCTACCCCCAGCCATCCCTGGGCACACAGTGGGGGCCAGCCTGCATCTCTCCTCCCCCCGGTCCCCAGCCCTAGGCCTGGCGGCTTCTCCGTCCCGCTGCCTGGGAGACACATGTGGTTTCAGTTAGCAGCAGAGCGGGCATTTCCGTCCCAGACATCAGGGCCCTGCCAGGCCCTGGCCCCAAGGGCGCCCACAAGAGGGGCCACCTTGGCCCCCATCCCTCCACTGGCCATCCCAGCAGCCCCAGAGGCCCCTCTCCCCAGGAAGACCCTGCTCTCGTCCTCCATGGTCTCCACCTCACCTGGAGCCGAATCTGCACCCTCTCTCGTGGGGACCGCTGTGCCCAGGCTCCAGCCACGGCTGCCCGCCTGCCTCCTCACTCCCGCTCTGTCTCGAGCAGGCTGAGCGGGATGGGAGGAGGGCAGGGTGTCAGGGGGGCGGGCGGGAGATGTGTATAAGAGACAGCCACAGGGGAAACTCACTTGGTCCTGCGAGCAGACACCCCACCAACCTGCACACATGCTTACACACACACACACACCACCCATCCACCCATGCAATGTGAACACACACACAACTCATGCATCACGCACACACTCTTGTACACATGCAAATGACCCCAAACCTCCCTACCCCCAGCCATCCCTGGGCACACAGTGGGGGCCAGCCTGCATCTCTCCTCCCCCCGGTCCCCAGCCCTAGGCCTGGCGGCTTCTCCGTCCCGCTGCCTGGGAGACACATGTGGTTTCAGTTAGCAGCAGAGCGGGCATTTCCGTCCCAGACATCAGGGCCCTGCCAGGCCCTGGCCCCAAGGGC
>SJYX01020302.1:349766-380935 GCA_006410675.1 Oreotragus oreotragus
CCACTCTGGCTGTCTCTTAGAGTTTGGGCTGGGAGTTGGGGCTGTAGGGCCGTGTTCTCCCACATACCCTTTCCCCAGACCTCCCACCCTGGGCCTGGCACCCTGTCCCCATCCATCCTCCATACCCCCAGCTGAGGCTCAGAAAAGAGCCTTGAATTGGAGCTGGTGAGTTGGGAGAGGAGCGTGGAAGGACTTAATTCCCTGGATGTCACTGATAGCCCCAGCTCTTCCTCAGAGCATGACTGGGCAGGACTGGGGTCCTGTATTAGCAAGTCAGCTTCACACTAGCCCCCTCTCCCTAGAAAACCCTTCCCCGATCTTTTTCTCATCAAGTGATAAGAGGTTTTTTTTTTTTTGTATGTGTGTGTTTTGGAGACTGTGTGTCAGGCATTTGAGCTAAGTACTTTCATAAATCTTCTCATTTCACCCTCACAAGGACCCTCTGAGATAGGAAACGTCTTTATCCCATTTTACAGAAGAGAAAGTTGAGGCTCAGAGAAGTTAAGTAACTTGACCAAGGTAACACAGCAGAAAGGAATGAGCCCAGGATTTGAACCAAGGCAGGGTGACTATAGACACCTTCACTGAACTACCTCCCTCAACTGCAGGGTATCAGTACCAGAAGGTATCTAGGAAGCAAAGTGGGAAACTGAGAGACCGACAACCGAGGGGTCGCCTGGCTCCCCTGATCCGATAGGAATCCCCTCCACCAGCATCTGATCCACCTTCACCGAATGGCTATGTGGCCTGGGGTAGCCCCTTGCTCTCTCTAGGCCTCTGGGTGCCCTCTGGACTCAATGACAGGGGCCTCAGTCAAGTTTTGATGGTCCCTCCACCCTCCCCCAGGAGCCTTCGGTCTCAGTGTCCGTGGATCCAGGGGACCACTTTGGCCAGGGAGGGCCAGGGACCATCTCAGCTTGACTCCTCTCTTGATCCTCAGCAGAGATGCTTCTCCCGAAGGCGGAGGCAGGCTGGGCCCAGACATCAAAGGGCCTGCGCCGATGGTGCTTTGATGCGGAGCCTTGTAAAGTAATAGGAAACATGAGGATGACAGCGTGCCCAGCCCAAAGTGCAGGCTTGGAAAAATGAAAAGAAAAGGCTTTTGGCAGCCCTCTGCTCGGGCTTTGGCTGAACTCGCGCCCCTCACAGCTGCCGGCAGCCTGTCCTCTCCGCGCTAGGCTGTTTGCAGCCATCCCACGGGGTGGGAGGGTGTGGATCCTGTGCATGACCTCCGGGCTGGAGGCCTTCCCCCACAGCAAAGGGACATGTCGTCAGGGGCCCCTTTCTCTCAGCCTCCAGAAGGCACGGCAGATAGCAGAGAGCTGGGAGCTCACAAGTGGACCTCATTTGACAATCCTTTAGCCCACCTCAGACCTCGAGATTGTGTGGCTCATAATCCAATACCTTGTGTTTTCCATCCCTGTCAAATGTGTCAGGAGCAACTGACCAGACCGTGGAGGGCTGTCATCCCTCTGCTTGAGACCTTTCGAGCAGACAGCTTGGGGATGTGTCCTGAGTGTTGAATGTATGTATCCTTTGACCCGGCAGTACCATGGCTAGGAATTCATCAAACATAAACCAGCCCATGTGCTCAAAGGGGAAGGGACAAGGATATATTCATTGTGGGACTATTGGTGTAAGTGAAAGGTTAGAAAACATGTCACTGTCCATCAGTAGGGACTAGGTACCGAAGTACAGATTGTCCATGTAGCCAGATGGCACGTGGTGCTCAGATCTGTATTAAGAAATGATGTGTAAAACATACAACCCAGCAGAATGGGTAGGATAGGTTTCCACTGTGTAAAAAGGAGAGATGGATACATTGGACAAATGTTACCTAGAATCTCTCTTCAAGGATATGAAAGACCTGGCAGTAAGGGTGCCTTCTAGGGAGAGAACTGGTGTCAGAGAAGAGAAATTTATTTTTATTTTTTACTTAACATTTAAATGTACTCTTTGCTTTTTTTTTTTTTACAATGAATGTGCAACTTAAATTTTTTTAGTGTCAACAAACAAACAAACATGAAAGCCTTAAAAAAAAAATGATTCCTTACTCTAGGGGATAAAGTCCAAAGGCCTCAACCTGACTTTATGGCCCCAGGAGCCCCTGTGAGAGCCGCTCCAGCCTCCTCTTCTCTCCTCAGACCCTTTTGTCTCCTCATCCCACCCCACACCTCTGCCACGAAGCATGTGGCTGTCTCCTCTTTCTTTCTCTCTTACACACACACACACACACACACATGCATGCACACACACACACGCATGCACGCATACATGTGTGCATACACACACTCTCCTCCTCCTTACTCCTACAGTCCTGTGTCTAGGGACACATGCACACACACTCACACATGCACACACACACATGCACACACACACTCCCCTCCTCCTTACTCCTACAGTCCTGTGTCTAAGGACACATGCACACACACGCACACACACACATACACATGCACGCACACACACACACACACACTCCCCTCCTCCTTACTCCTAAAGTCCTGTGTCTGGGGCCTCTGAGTCCACAAAGCCCCTTCTTTGCCTTCTAGGGAGGGAACTGGAGGCAGGGAAGAAAGTTTATTTTTTTACTAAACATTCAGTTGTACTATTTCCCAGGGCTGTATCTTGGCCTGCACCTGGGCCAGGCAGCCCAAGGGTGGCTCTAGGGGTGTTCGCCTCCACAAAACACACTCCCTGCTCCCCAGCTTTAGGGCTGCGAGTGCAGGTGTCCATGAACATGAGGAAGTTCCAGGAAGGATATGTGGAGCCAGAAACTCATGGGTGGGGTGGAGGAGGGGCGCCTTCCACAACCTGCAGCCCCCTGGGGGCACACCTGAGTAGAAAATCGAAGGCTGAGACACGGCTGATGGCCAGGCCAACTCAAGAGGGAGAGGCTGGCTGGTCCTCCCACCCCAGACCTGGGGCCTCATGCACCACACTCCCAGGGCCTTGGAGTCCACCCTGACAGCCCCACCGGGCTTTGAGGAAGGTGTGGGAGGGCATCTGTACCAGGCCTGACAAAACCCACTGGTGAGGCTGGCCTTCCCAAGAATGCAAAGGAAACCCTAGATTTTGCAACCTCTTCTTTTAAAGGGAAAAACGGAGGCTCAGTGACTTGCCGCAGATCACACAGAACCCAGAGAAGAGTCAGGACTGAAACAAGCGATTTAAACCCCATTTTTGGAGGCTGGTTTTGTATGATAGAAAACGGACGTAGGCTCACTAGATTGGCTGGATGATCTTGGACAAAGCTTCACCTTTCTGAGCCTGTCCATCTCTTGTAAGAGGGAACTGAGTTCTGTAATTGCACCTTCTAATTATGATGCTGAGCTGTTTTACTCTGATGATATAATAAATAAAAAGCATCTGAGTTTAGCAGTCTAGAGTTTCATAGTTCTACCCAACCATCCTTCTGCTTGTGCTTCTGTCCACCTACCAATTCATCTCCTTCCCATCCAGGACACATCCATCCACCTATCCATCCGTCCCTCCAACCATCCGTCCATCCACCCATCTACCCACCCATCCATATAAACATACAGACATTCATCTACCCATCCACCCACCCATTCGCTCAACAAATATAGGCTCTTACTATTTTCCAGGGCTGGTGGGTACACCAGTGAACCCAACAGACACATCTCCTGCCCTCCCAGAGCTTGCAGCTAGAAGGAGCACAATATCAACCAAATAATCCCACAGATGAGGGTTTAATTACCTACCACTCTGGGAGAAGCCCCAGTTCTGCAAGGGCTATTCTGGAGGAATTTGGCTGCACTCCAGTGTGTGGTGGGGTTTGGAGGCAGGTATCAGGCAGGCTTCCCCCAGGAGGGGTCGCTTGCGCTGAGACCTGAAAGAGGAAGAGGTGCTAACTAGAAGACGGGAAACAGGAGTAGAGTGTGACCCCACAGGCTGTGGTTGAGGGGGTTTCTGCCTGAATCATTCCCTGCTTCTGCAATGATCCACTCTAACCCCTGTGACCTGGGGATCTGGCTGAGCACATCGCAGGGCTGGGCTCAGCTGCCCCGCCCTAGGGGCAGCACCCTGATCTCCTACAGGGTTCACATGGAAGCAACTGGTGAGGTGCCATTCGCCTTTTCCCTTCTCCATCTCCAGCCTCTGCCTGGCACTCAGCTGTGTTGCCTGAAACACTGGTCTGTGCCAAGGGCTCGATGCTGATGTGTCCCAAGGACCTTCAGGACCCGGTACCTGGGCTGCCCGGTAGCATCCCTCTCTGGGGGTGGCAGAGTCACGAGGGGCCTCCTGGGTCCTCCCTCTGTGAGTCCTGGTTAGTAACACCAGGAATATCTCTGCCCTGCTCAAGGCCAATCCTGGCAGGGTCCCCAAGAGCACTCCAGATAGGATACCAGGGCCAGGCTTGCTTGTCACCCCTCTTTCAAGAAAGGGATGACAGAAGTCCGTGTGTGTCTCCCCTAGCCACGAGCCCCCTCGGGCTGGTCTGTCCCCTCGTTGGTGCGAGGCTCACGGGGACATTCCATCCCCATGCCTTGGTTCAAGCCACACTCACTTCCTAGAATGCGCCCCTCTCCCCTCCCATCCTTTCCCCTATCCTCTGAAAAGCCTCTCAAATCCCAGCTTCCCAAAGCTTTCACCTGGTGGGTGCCCTGGTCTCTTCCTCATTCAAGCCTGTGAGTGCAGCCTAGTGAGAACCTGGAGGCTGGAGCAACACTCCTAGGTTTGAGTCCTGTCTGGCGGTAAGCCTTGCTTTGCTTATCTGTAAGATGGGGGCGAGATGGTAATGTCAGTTTCCACTGTGGTGGGTTTTTAGGGGAGTAAAGAAGAGAAGGCATAAAAAGAATGGCCGCCTGGAAGCACCCAACACACTGGAGCTGCAGTCAGTGTTAGCGCTGCTCTGATCTCCCACAGGGTTCACACACCCTTCAGATCTCCTGGCGGGAGAGGCTGTGTCTCTTGCAAACAAAAGCCCTAGCCCGAGCCTGACCCCACTGGGCTCCCTCCTTGTGTGACCCTGAGCAAGCCCATCCTCTGGGCCTCATGACTGGAGGATGTCAGTCCCTTGAGGAGGGAAACCTGGGCTCCCCTCCCCACTGCGGCCCAGCCCCAGTGCCAGGCACACAGGAAGGCTTGAGAGAGCAGAGGAGGGAAAAAGAGGGGAGAGGAGGGAAGGAGGGAAAAGGAGAAGAGGGAGGAGGGAGCAGCAAGGTAAAGGGCTCAGGGACCTGTTGGGGCCAGGGGTGGTACTGCCTCTTTCCAGTTCCGCAGCTCAGGGCTGGGGAAACACAAGATGCCAAGAAGGGGGTTAAAGCCTGGATTTACTGCACCTCCAGCTGCCTGAATCCGAACAAACTGAGTCTGTTCACTGTGTACCAAGCGCTGGGAGAGGCTCTGTGGAAAGGTTTGTGTGGCCAGGACCCAGCCTGGGCAGGAAGACAGCAGGCAGGGAGCAGGAGTGGGCTGGGTGTGTCTAAGTTGGTGGAGAGGGGCTGTGTGTGTGTGTGTGCGTTTGTATGTATGCGCGTGTGTACGTGCCAAGGGCAGGGTTCCTCTGCCTACCAGCTCTGTGACCTCAGGCAGGTGAATTCACCTCAGCCATGCAAAGGAACTAGTGATGGTGCCTGCTCTAGGGGTGATGAGACAGTGCCTGGGAAGTGCCTGGCACATAGTCAATGCTCAATCACTGTGTTAGTAAAAACGTTACTGTATATTAGTATCATTATTGTATGTCTAAGCCACGATCAAGAGTGTGGGGAACAATGAAAGTGTAGGCTTCAGTGCACATGTGTATGCTCACTCACATGTACACATATGAAGGAGACTTGGAACACCGTCAGAAGTACTTGTGGAATGTGCATGGGAATGTCATGAAGGGCACAGGTTCCACGCCATTCTTGGGTTCCAGGACGCCTTGAGAAGTCACCTCCAAGGCCACCCCTCATCTGGTTCTTCTCTGAGAGGTCACAGCTCTTGAGTTGTCATGTACTCCTCTCCCTGAGGGCCCCCCTTGGCGGCTTACCGGAGGGAGGACCCCAAGAGACAGCGGTCTCCCTTGGCGGCTTACCGGAGGGCTGGGCTGCTCACCCAGCTCGGTCTTCGCGTCGGTCAGGGGTGAGCAGGCCTGTCACCACACAGGCCCAGGCCCGGGCTGGGCGCTCAGGAGATGATGTCCTGCCCTTGTGGCTGCCACTGTGCCCGCCGGAGCCACAGACACCCCTGCCAGCTGGGCGCCATTCCAGTGATGCTGTGGGTTCCCAGGCACTGTGGGCTGAAGAGGACTGTGACACTGGCTCCTGCAGTCTGCAGATGGACAAAGTGAGGGCCAGACAGGACTTATCCAAGGTCCCCTCAGTTCCCCGCCGGGACTCCCCAACCCCTGCTGCCTTCCTGAGGACAACAGGGAAGGATGTGTTTCTGGGCCCACGGACAGGCCCTGGCTGGCCACCCCACCCAGCACCTTCCTGCAAAGTGGGGGCCATGCTCGGTGGACATGGAGGGCAGGTGTGGGAACAAGCAGGTGAGCCGAGTTGGGGGAAGCAGGACCTGTGTGTGAGTGAGAGTGACTCAAGCTTCAGGAAGTCAGTTTCATCAGGTGTCCCCCAAACCCCATGTATCATGTACTCTTCAACTGACCAATTTTACTTCTTGGAATTTATCCTAAGGAAGTCATCCATGTGTGTACAAAGGTACCGGTACAAAGCGGTTCAGGGCTGCGTTGTCCAGATTGGGGAGATTTTGGCTATCACCCAAAAGCCAAGAACATGGGGTATCTACACAAGGGAAAGGCATCAGCAAGGCTATGGGGATCCCCAGTCCTGGAAGAGGGCAGGTGGTCACCACATGCTGCTGGGAAGGAAGGCAGGTTACAAAGCTGATGTATATGATGATCCCACTTTTTGGAAAAATGTGCATAGTGAAAGAGACAGTCGTTCAGTCATGTCTGACTCTTTGTGACCCCATGGACTGTAGCCCACCAGGCTCCTCTGTCCATGGAATTCTCCAGGCAAGAGTACTGGAGTGGGTTGTCATTCCCTGCTCCAGGGGATCTTCCCGACCCAGGGATCGAACCCAGGTCTCCTGCATTGCGGGCAGAGTCTTTACAGTCTAAACCACCAGGGAAGCCCCCAAATGTGCACACCTAGCTAAATATTTACGTCAATGGGTCCAGAATATAAGGAAAAGAAGAATTCATATGGACATGTTAGCAGTTAGTTATCCTGCACGGTGAATCTTGGAGTGACGTTCTCTTTTTTTGTTGTTGTTCCTTATGGTTTTTCCTGTTCTCTAATTATTATATTTTTAATACTATGAATCATTAGCAGATTGGAAATAATGCTGTGTAAGTCTTAGCTACACTCACAGGGCTTGACAGGAGGAGCACAAGGCAATAAGTCTTGGGGCTTATCTTAGTGCTGGTGGAACCACCTTTTTGCCCAGAATCTGCCTTGAGACCCATTCACTAAATCACAAATTCAGGGCCCTCACTGGGATCCCCCAGCCTCACGGAGGGCTCGGGCCCCAGTCACACCTCTCTCTGTGGCTCTGGGCAGAGTAACACAAAAGCTTTGGGCAGGCTCTTGGGACATTTTCCTCTTCGGAGCTTAAAGCCCTTTCCTAGGTGGTTACGTGCCTCTTCCAGCAGAACAGGGCAGGGGAGGACCACCATCCCCAATTCTGAACAGTCAGGTCCCAAGGAGATGTGGCCATTGGCCAAAGGTCAACAGCAGAGCCAACACCACCTGCGTCCAAGTGCCAAAGAGGAGGAGGCAGAACCACGACATCTGGGTGGCTGCCCCCGGCCGGCCTTCCCTGCCCCCATCCCAGCTCCCCAGAGTCCAGGAACATCTGGCTGCTGGCCTTGCTCCAGGAGGGGTGAGTGGCGGAGGGGCCTCCTTCCGCCAGGCCCCATCGCTGCTGTGACGCAAGGCACATCAATCAAGGCTGCAGGGCTGGCTGATGCTGGGAAGGGAGCCGGCTCCTTCCCCACCCCCTCCCCAGACATTCCTGCGTAATGGAATCTCCTTTCCTGTCCATTTATTACCAACCCGCAGAGCTCTGCCAAGCACAGTCTGCACATTCAGACCTCACCAGCCCTGCCTTTTCCTGGGGAAAGAGGTTCCCCAGGGGGGCCTAGGAGAAGTGCCAGGCCCTAACCCTCACCAGCGTGTCCCACCCTGGGTCCTCCACCCTGTCCGTGGGTTTGCTCAAGGAGCCAGATCTAAGCTAAGGTTATCTCGTATGTCTGTAGCTATAAGAAGGGCACTTTCTCATTATCTTCATGTTAACAGATGAAAAATCTCAGGCTCCGAGAGATTAACTCACTTGCTCAGTCACACAGCAAGACAATGGCAGAGGCTGCCTGATCCCCAAACCAAGCTTTTTCTTTTCTTCTTCTTTCAAGTAGTCTTGAAAACACTGCTCTTTCCTCACTGAATGGTCTTGGCACCCCTGTCAAAATCGGTTGAACTTAGACATATGGGATTATTTCCAGAAGAGACTCTGACTTCTGTTCCACCGCTCTGAGTGTGTAGCCTTGGGCTGATACCACACCATCTANCACACACACACACACACTCCCCTCCTCCTTACTCCTAAAGTCCTGTGTCTGGGGCCTCTGAGTCCACAAAGCCCCTTCTTTGCCTTCTAGGGAGGGAACTGGAGGCAGGGAAGAAAGTTTATTTTTTTACTAAACATTCAGTTGTACTATTTCCCAGGGCTGTATCTTGGCCTGCACCTGGGCCAGGCAGCCCAAGGGTGGCTCTAGGGGTGTTCGCCTCCACAAAACACACTCCCTGCTCCCCAGCTTTAGGGCTGCGAGTGCAGGTGTCCATGAACATGAGGAAGTTCCAGGAAGGATATGTGGAGCCAGAAACTCATGGGTGGGGTGGAGGAGGGGCGCCTTCCACAACCTGCAGCCCCCTGGGGGCACACCTGAGTAGAAAATCGAAGGCTGAGACACGGCTGATGGCCAGGCCAACTCAAGAGGGAGAGGCTGGCTGGTCCTCCCACCCCAGACCTGGGGCCTCATGCACCACACTCCCAGGGCCTTGGAGTCCACCCTGACAGCCCCACCGGGCTTTGAGGAAGGTGTGGGAGGGCATCTGTACCAGGCCTGACAAAACCCACTGGTGAGGCTGGCCTTCCCAAGAATGCAAAGGAAACCCTAGATTTTGCAACCTCTTCTTTTAAAGGGAAAAACGGAGGCTCAGTGACTTGCCGCAGATCACACAGAACCCAGAGAAGAGTCAGGACTGAAACAAGCGATTTAAACCCCATTTTTGGAGGCTGGTTTTGTATGATAGAAAACGGACGTAGGCTCACTAGATTGGCTGGATGATCTTGGACAAAGCTTCACCTTTCTGAGCCTGTCCATCTCTTGTAAGAGGGAACTGAGTTCTGTAATTGCACCTTCTAATTATGATGCTGAGCTGTTTTACTCTGATGATATAATAAATAAAAAGCATCTGAGTTTAGCAGTCTAGAGTTTCATAGTTCTACCCAACCATCCTTCTGCTTGTGCTTCTGTCCACCTACCAATTCATCTCCTTCCCATCCAGGACACATCCATCCACCTATCCATCCGTCCCTCCAACCATCCGTCCATCCACCCATCTACCCACCCATCCATATAAACATACAGACATTCATCTACCCATCCACCCACCCATTCGCTCAACAAATATAGGCTCTTACTATTTTCCAGGGCTGGTGGGTACACCAGTGAACCCAACAGACACATCTCCTGCCCTCCCAGAGCTTGCAGCTAGAAGGAACACAATATCAACCAAATAATCCCACAGATGAGGGTTTAATTACCTACCACTCTGGGAGAAGCCCCAGTTCTGCAAGGGCTATTCTGGAGGAATTTGGCTGCACTCCAGTGTGTGGTGGGGTTTGGAGGCAGGTATCAGGCAGGCTTCCCCCAGGAGGGGTCGCTTGCGCTGAGACCTGAAAGAGGAAGAGGTGCTAACTAGAAGACGGGAAACAGGAGTAGAGTGTGACCCCACAGGCTGTGGTTGAGGGGGTTTCTGCCTGAATCATTCCCTGCTTCTGCAATGATCCACTCTAACCCCTGTGACCTGGGGATCTGGCTGAGCACATCGCAGGGCTGGGCTCAGCTGCCCCGCCCTAGGGGCAGCACCCTGATCTCCTGCAGGGTTCACATGGAAGCAACTGGTGAGGTGCCATTCGCCTTTTCCCTTCTCCATCTCCAGCCTCTGCCTGGCACTCAGCTGTGTTGCCTGAAACACTGGTCTGTGCCAAGGGCTCGATGCTGATGTGTCCCAAGGACCTTCAGGACCCGGTACCTGGGCTGCCCGGTAGCATCCCTCTCTGGGGGTGGCAGAGTCACGAGGGGCCTCCTGGGTCCTCCCTCTGTGAGTCCTGGTTAGTAACACCAGGAATATCTCTGCCCTGCTCAAGGCCAATCCTGGCAGGGTCCCCAAGAGCACTCCAGATAGGATACCAGGGCCAGGCTTGCTTGTCACCCCTCTTTCAAGAAAGGGATGACAGAAGTCCGTGTGTGTCTCCCCTAGCCACGAGCCCCCTCGGGCTGGTCTGTCCCCTCGTTGGTGCGAGGCTCACGGGGACATTCCATCCCCATGCCTTGGTTCAAGCCACACTCACTTCCTAGAATGCGCCCCTCTCCCCTCCCACCCTTTCCCCTATCCTCTGAAAAGCCTCTCAAATCCCAGCTTCCCAAAGCTTTCACCTGGTGGGTGCCCTGGTCTCTTCCTCATTCAAGCCTGTGAGTGCAGCCTAGTGAGAACCTGGAGGCTGGAGCAATACTCCTAGGTTTGAGTCCTGTCTGGCGGTAAGCCTTGCTTTGCTTATCTGTAAGATGGGGGCGAGATGGTAATGTCAGTTTCCACTGTGGTGGGTTTTTAGGGGAGTAAAGAAGAGAAGGCATAAAAAGAATGGCCGCCTGGAAGCACCCAACACACTGGAGCTGCAGTCAGCGTTAGCGCTGCTCTGATCTCCCGCAGGGTTCACACACCCTTCAGATCTCCTGGCGGGAGAGGCTGTGTCTCTGCAAACAAAAGCCCTAGCCCGAGCCTGACCCCACTGGGCTCCCTCCTTGTGTGACCCTGAGCAAGCCCATCCTCTGGGCCTCATGACTGGAGGATGTCAGTCCCTTGAGGAGGGAAACCTGGGCTCCCCTCCCCACTGCGGCCCAGCCCCAGTGCCAGGCACACAGGAAGGCTTGAGAGAGCAGAGGAGGGATAAAAGAGGGGAGAGGAGGGAAGGAGGGAAAAGGAGAAGAGGGAGGAGGGAGCAGCAAGGTAAAGGGCTCAGGGACCTGTTGGGGCCAGGGGTGGTACTGCCTCTTTCCAGTTCCGCAGCTCAGGGCTGGGGAAACACAAGATGCCAAGAAGGGGGTTAGAGCCTGGATTTACTGCACCTCCAGCTGCCTGAATCCGAACAAACTGAGTCTGTTCACTGTGTACCAAGCGCTGGGAGAGGCTCTGTGGAAAGGTTTGTGTGGCCAGGACCCAGCCTGGGCAGGAAGACAGCAGGCAGGGAGCAGGAGTGGGCTGGGTGTGTCTAAGTTGGTGGAGAGGGGCTGTGTGTGTGTGTGTGCGTTTGTATGTATGCGCGTGTGTACGTGCCAAGGGCAGGGTTCCTCTGCCTACCAGCTCTGTGACCTCAGGCAGGTGAATTCACCTCAGCCATGCAAAGGAACTAGTGATGGTGCCTGCTCTAGGGGTGATGAGACAGTGCCTGGGAAGTGCCTGGCACATAGTCAATGCTCAATCACTGTGTTAGTAAAAACGTTACTGTATATTAGTATCATTATTGTATGTCTAAGCCACGATCAAGAGTGTGGGGAACAATGAAAGTGTAGGCTTCAGTGCACATGTGTATGCTCACTCACATGTACACATATGAAGGAGACTTGGAATACCGTCAGAAGTACTTGTGGAATGTGCATGGGAATGTCATGAAGGGCACAGGTTCCACGCCATTCTTGGGTTCCAGGACGCCTTGAGAAGTCACCTCCAAGGCCACCCCTCATCTGGTTCTTCTCTAAGAGGTCACGGATCTTGAGTTGTCATGTACTCCTCTCCCTGAGGGCCCCCCTCGGCGGCTTACCGGAGGGAGGACCCCAAGAGACAGCGGTCTCCCTTGGCGGCTTACCGGAGGGCTGGGCTGCTCACCCAGCTCGGTCTTCGCGTCGGTCAGGGGTGAGCAGGCCTGTCACCACACAGGCCCAGGCCCGGGCTGGGCGCTCAGGAGATGATGTCCTGCCCTTGTGGCTGCCACTGTGCCCGCCGGAGCCATGGACACCCCTGCCAGCTGGGCGCCATTCCAGTGATGCTGTGGGTTCCCAGGCACTGTGGGCTGAAGAGGACTGTGACACTGGCTCCTGCAGTCTGCAGATGGGCAAAGTGAGGACCAGACAGGACTTATCCAAGGTCCCCTCAGTTCCCCGCCGGGACTCCCCAACCCCTGCTGCCTTCCTGAGAACAACAGGGAAGGATGTGTTTCTGGGCCCACGGACAGACCCTGGCTGGCCACCCCACCCAGCACCTTCCTGCAAAGTGGGGGCCATGCTCGGTGGACATGGAGGGCAGGTGTGGGAACAAGCAGGTGAGCCGAGTTGGGGGAAGCAGGACCTGTGTGTGAGTGAGAGTGACTCAAGCTTCAGGAAGTCAGTTTCATCAGGTGTCCCCCAAACCCCATGTATCATGTACTCTTCGACTGACCAATTTTACTTCTTGGAATTTATCCTAAGGAAGTCATCCATGTGTGTACAAAGGTACCGGTACAAAGCGGTTCAGGGCTGCGTTGTCCAGATTGGGGAGATTTTGGCTATCACCCAAAAGCCAAGAACATGGGGTATCTACACAAGGGAAAGGCATCAGCAAGGCTATGGGGATCCCCAGTCCTGGAAGAGGGCAGGTGGTCACCACATGCTGCTGGGAAGGAAGGCAGGTTACAAAGCTGATGTATATGATGATCCCACTTTTTGGAAAAATGTGCATAGTGAAAGAGACAGTCGTTCAGTCATGTCTGACTCTTTGTGACCCCATGGACTGTAGCCCACCAGGCTCCTCTGTCCATGGAATTCTCCAGGCAAGAGTACTGGAGTGGGTTGTCATTCCCTGCTCCAGGGGATCTTCCCGACCCAGGGATCGAACCCAGGTCTCCTGCATTGCGGGCAGAGTCTTTACAGTCTAAACCACCAGGGAAGCCCCNGGACTGTAGCCCACCAGGCTCCTCTGTCCATGGAATTCTCCAGGCAAGAGTACTGGAGTGGGTTGTCATTCCCTGCTCCAGGGGATCTTCCCGACCCAGGGATCGAACCCAGGTCTCCTGCATTGCGGGCAGAGTCTTTACAGTCTAAACCACCAGGGAAGCCCCCAAATGTGCACACCTAGCTAAATATTTACGTCAATGGGTCCAGAATATAAGGAAAAGAAGAATTCATATGGACATGTTAGCAGTTAGTTATCCTGCACGGTGAATCTTGGAGTGACGTTCTCTTTTTTTGTTGTTGTTCCTTATGGTTTTTCCTGTTCTCTAATTATTATATTTTTAATACTATGAATCATTAGCAGATTGGAAATAATGCTGTGTAAGTCTTAGCTACACTCACAGGGCTTGACAGGAGGAGCACAAGGCAATAAGTCTTGGGGCTTATCTTAGTGCTGGTGGAACCACCTTTTTGCCCAGAATCTGCCTTGAGATCCATTCACTAAATCACAAATTCAGGGCCCTCACTGGGATCCCCCAGCCTCACGGAGGGCTCGGGCCCCAGTCACACATCTCTCTGTGGCTCTGGGCAGAGTAACACAAAAGCTTTGGGCAGGCTCTTGGGACATTTTCCTCTTCGGAGCTTAAAGCCCTTTCCTAGGTGGTTACGTGCCTCTTCCAGCAGAACAGGGCAGGGGAGGACCACCATCCCCAATTCTGAACAGTCAGGTCCCAAGGAGATGTGGCCATTGGCCAAAGGTCAACAGCAGAGCCAACACCACCTGCGTCCAAGTGCCAAAGAGGAGGAGGCAGAACCACGACATCTGGGTGGCTGCCCCCGGCCGGCCTTCCCTGCCCCCATCCCAGCTCCCCAGAGTCCAGGAACATCTGGCTGCTGGCCTTGCTCCAGGAGGGGTGAGTGGCGGAGGGGCCTCCTTCCGCCAGGCCCCATCGCTGCTGTGACGCAAGGCACATCAATCAAGGCTGCAGGGCTGGCTGATGCTGGGAAGGGAGCCGGCTCCTTCCCCACCCCCTCCCCAGACATTCCTGCGTAATGGAATCTCCTTTCCTGTCCATTTATTACCAACCCGCAGAGCTCTGCCAAGCACAGTCTGCACATTCAGACCTCACCAGCCCTGCCTTTTCCTGGGGAAAGAGGTTCCCCAGGGGGGCCTAGGAGAAGTGCCAGGCCCTAACCCTCACCAGCGTGTCCCACCCTGGGTCCTCCACCCTGTCCGTGGGTTTGCTCAAGGAGCCAGATCTAAGCTAAGGTTATCTCGTATGTCTGTAGCTATAAGAAGGGCACTTTCTCATTATCTTCATGTTAACAGATGAAAAATCTCAGGCTCCGAGAGATTAACTCACTTGCTCAGTCACACAGCAAGACAATGGCAGAGGCTGCCTGATCCCCAAACCAAGCTTTTTCTTTTCTTCTTCTTTCAAGTAGTCTTGAAAACACTGCTCTTTCCTCACTGAATGGTCTTGGCACCCCTGTCAAAATCGGTTGAACTTAGACATATGGGATTATTTCCAGAAGAGACTCTGACTTCTGTTCCACCGCTCTGAGTGTGTAGCCTTGGGCTGATACCACACCATCTAGATTATCATTGCTCTGTAGTAAGTTTTGAAATCTGGAAGTGTGATTGCTCCTGCTTTATTCTTCTTTCTCAGGGTTGTTTTGATTATTTTGGATCCCTTGAACTTTAGCATCAGCTTATTAATTCATGCAAAGAAGTCAGCTGGGATTCTGATAGGCATTGCATTAAATCTGCAGATGAATTTGAGGAGTATTGCCATCTTCTTAAAAGTATCTTTATATATATATTTGCCTGAGCTAGGTCTTAGTTGCAGCATGCAAACTCTTAGTTGCAGCATGTGGGATCTAGTTACCTGATGAGGGATCAAACCCAAGCCCCCTGTGTTGGGAGCACAGAGTCTCAGCCGCTGGACCACAGGGAAGTCCCAGTATTGCCATCTTAATAATGCTAATGGAGTCTTCCAACCCATAAATACGTGATGTTTTTCCCTTTCTTGAAATCTTGAGTTTTATTTCAGCAGTGTTTTATTTCAGACATAAATTTTACATTTCTTTTGTTAAGTTTATTCATATGTATTTTATTCTTTTAGATGCTATTGTGAATGGAATTGTTTTCTTAATTTCATTTTCAGATTGTTCATTGCAAATGTGTAGAAGTACAGTAGATTTTGGTAGATTGATTCGTGTCCTGCAAACTTGCCAAACTCATTCACTAGCTCTAATGGTTTTTTAGTAGATTCCTGGGGCTAGTCGAGATACAAGACGTGTCATTTGCATGACATGTTTTACATCTTCCTTCCCAATCTGGATGCCTTTGATTTCTTTTTCTCGTGTGGTTGTCCTGTTAGAATCTCCAGTATAATGCTGAGGGAAGAGGCCAGAGCAGACGTCCCGGCCTTGACCCCTCTCTCCTCTGTGTGCCGCATCTCCCCTTCCTTTTCAGGCTGCCTATCCCTCTGTTCCCCGCCGCCCACCAATCAGTGGTGAGGGTAGGGGTACCAGGAGAAGAAAATGTGTGTGTAAGCAGGTGGTGGTTCTCGTTTAGTTTGCTCAGTTGTGTCTGACTCTTTGTGACCCCATGGACTGCAGCATGCCCATCTTCCCCGTCCTTCACTTAAATTCATGTCCTAGAGTTTGCTTACATTCATGTCCGTTGGTTGGTGATGCCATCTAACCATCTCATCCTCTGCTACCCCCTTCTTTTGCCTTCAGTCTTTCCCAGCATCAAGGTCTTTTCCAGTGAGTTGGCTTTTCACATCAGGTGGTATAATGTGGTATAAGTAACTGACAAATGTAAAATGAGGAAGAGGGAAATCAGTTGGACACCTAAAACCTCAAGGAATATATCAAGAACCTCACTGTATAACTGAGAAAACTGAGGTCCAGAAAAAAGAAGTAATAATTAATATTTACTGGACACCTGTATATGCGTGCTCCATTGCTTCGAGTCGTGTCCAACTCTTTGTGACCCCATGGACTGTAGCCCGCCAGGCTCCTCTGTCCATAGAATTTCCTAGGCAAGAATACTTGAGTGGGTTGCCATTTCCTTGCGCCAAATACTCAGGATCCAAAGATGAATCAGGCATTGAAGGGTCAAAGCTGGGATTCAAACTGAGATCAAAGTTCAAGCAGACCCCTGTTAGCGTCTTTAAAGAGGAAAGACATACAAGTAACCTGACATTGTTACTCCAAAACCTCTTTCAGTTTCTAGAGGTAGCAGGTCCTGCGCTGCCGTGAAAGCAGTGGGGGAAGAGTATGATTTAGGTTGGGCCTGTGATCCTTTACTTCCTGGCTTTGGGATCTTGTGTACACCCTGAGCTTCCCTGGGACTTAGTTTTCCCTTCTGTAAAATGGGGAGAATTACAGTGGCTGCTTCACAGGGCTGTTATGAGGACTAAAGTAGTTAATAAGTGAAGTGTTTAGTAGAGGTCCTGGTGGAGCTATGCATGTGGACTTGGCACCCATAGATGCCAGCCCGGTTATGGAACGGGGCTGTGAAGCTGCTCATTGCTGGGGCTTGGGAAGGGACTTGTCCTTGCTGTTTGGGCTCCTTTTGAGTCATGAAAGAAACTGACATGACTTATGCTTCCTTTAAGACAGGGCTCCATGACATTTGCCAAGAGCCTACACTATCCAGGCCCACGGCTAGGGAATTCTCAAAGATGCTGATGATAATGACTACTATTCTTATTTTAATTTACTATTTGCTAGAGTCAGGGCTCAACCAGAGAAACAGAACCAGTAGGAGGGACGTATTAAGAGATTTACTGCAAGGAACTGGCTTACACAACTGTAGAAGCTGGCTAGGCAAGCATGACACCCATAGGTGATGGTTAATTTCATGTCAACTTGATCTGGTATCTAGATATTTTCCCAAACATTATTCTGAGCATTTCTCTGAGGAAGGTTTTGGATGAAGTTGATATTTTTATCAGTAGACCAAGTAAAGCAGACGGCCCTCCCTAATGTGGGTGGGCTTCATCTAATCAGTTGAAAGTCTGAATAAAAAGACTGATGCTCTAGTGAGTAAGGGAGAATTCTTTCTGCTTGACAGTCTTTGAACTAAGATGTTAGCTTTTTCCTGCCTTTGAGCTCAAACTGAAACATTGGCTCTCCTGGTTCTCGGGCTTTGAGACTCAAGCTGGAACTATAAGTACCAACACTACTTGTGGGTATCCGTATGTATACATTCTATTGGCTCTGTTTCTCTGGAGAACTCTTTGTAATGCAGGTTGTCTGTCAGGAAGGGCAAACTAGAACTCTCAGGCACAAGTAGAATATATTCTTCAAGGAAGCCTTAGCTCTGCTTCTAAGGCTTACCAACTGATCCAGTCAGGACCACCCAGATTATCTAAAATACTCTCCCTTGCCTGCTGCTAAATTGCTTCAATCTGACTCTTTGCAACCCTATGGCCTGTAGCCCACCAGGCTTCTATGTCCATGCATTCTCTAAGCACGAATACTGGAGTGGGTTGCCATGCCCTCCTCCAGGAGATCTTTCTGACCCAGGGATCAAACCTGCATCTCTTATGTCTCCTGCATTGCCAGGCGGGTTCTTTACCACTAATGCCACCTGGGAAGCCCCCTGATCTCCTTACTTAAACTCAACTGATTATATACTTTAATCACATTTACAAGATACCCTTCCAGAAATGCCTAGCATTTGACTGAATAACGGAGGGGCTGCAGCCGGCCTAGTTGACACATAAAGCTGACCATCAGGGCCAGATGTAATGCCAAGTCCAAGTCAGCTGGGTTGCTTCTCTAACAAAACCATTTGGAAGATTTTTCAAACTCTTTTATTCTAGAAGAAAATGACTTGCCCAAGCTCACACAGCTGAGAAGGAGGAGCTGGGAGCTTGAACCCAGGCTCCCTCCAGCACGTGGTCCCGCCACTCTCAGCTTCTGCCTCAGAAAAGCACTCATACAACCCTGTGTGGTGGATCCTGTTCTCTGCTATAGAAGCAGCTGGAGCTTTAAGGAGGGTATGTGGCTGCGCCAGACTCTCAGCTAGGAAGCGGAGGGATGTTCCATATCAGCTCAGGTCCTCCTCACAACAGCCATCTGCTCACTCCCCCTCACCGCAGCCCCCGCCCCAAAGGAAAATGCTGGGTGTCCACCCCTGAGCGCCGTGTGACACAGGCGCCCCTCCTCCTGGCCTCAGCATTGTCCTGCGTCGGTGGGGACAGGGCCTTCCCGGTTTGTCCTTGGAGGAGAGGGTGGGGTCTGGGGACCTCTATCTCTGGGTGCTGTATTCCGGGCCAAGTCTAATCCTTGGGGATGTCTCAAGGGTATCCACGAGACGCTCAGCCAGGACCAAGGGCCCTCAACGTGTCTGTCTCCCCCCAGCTCAGGCGGGGCAAGGCCTGAGGCACCCCGTGGAACGTGCATTCCTTGCGAAACCAGGGTGCCTTCTGGGACACCAAGGCCCTGAAGGGTCCCGGCTCAGCCAAGCCTGCGGTCAGCACTGGCCGTGGCCTGGCCTTCCCACCCCTTCCTGTGGGGGCCTCAGTGCCAAGGAGGAGGCCCTGTGAACAATGCCCAGCTCTGTTCTTGGCCCAGGAAGGGGTGGCTAGTTCAGCCACACTTCACATCAGCTGGCGATCCAATGCTCCCCACTCACCCTCACTATCTGGCACCTGGGGCCTCAGAAGAGACCTAGCACCCACACTTAGCACCCTCCCAGTTTCCAGACAGGTCAGGCCAGGAGTCAGGGCTAAAGTGATTTCAGGGGCCCTGGGGCTGGGGGCTAGGGCCCAGAACCAACCCCAACCCCACACCACCCCCACTCAGTGTGTCTTTGCTCTGGCCCTCTGACCAGCCCCCAGGCCTCCTTTGGCGAATGAGGAGCAGAGATCAGAGAGGCTGGGCAGCTTGTCTCCGGTCACATAGCCAGGAGGCAGCAGAGGTGGAATTCAGACCCAGGCCTGTGAGCTTTCAGAGCCCATGGTCTTAACCACTGCACCAATGTGCTTTATGGAAAGCCTGATGTGCTTGTGAGCCCGAGGGCTCAGGACACCCTCCTTGGGTATCAGCACACACACAGCCACACATGAGCACACCGTCCTCAGCAACAGAACCCTGCCCAGTTAGAAGGGCCCCAAGGTGCTCCCCATCTGCACCTGGAGGGGGCCTCTCTGCCCCGCTCATGCCCAGTCGGGGTGCAGGAGACAGGGCCCCAGCTCAGGGTCCCCTTGGTGTGTGCCTAGGAGGGGGAGGTCAGTCTCGCCCGGAGCTCCCCGCAGCCCAACAGCCTGTGGGTCAGCTGGACCTCCTCCCCCAACCCTCCCAGGGCCCCCAGGCCCCCGGCCAGGCCCGGCTTCCGGAGCTGCCGCCACCTTGGCCGGCCGCACCACACGTGGTTTCCATCAGCAGCCTGCCTGGATGAATGGCGCCTTGTGAGAGCCCGGCAGGGCTCACCTCCGCCCAGGCCGGGCCAGGTGGGCAGCCTCGGGGAGGGAGGCGTGTGAGGGGACCTTGGGGCAGGGGTTGGGCTGGGGGGACAGGCTGCACTTCTGTTAAGAGCCAAGGCCTGTGGTCAGACAGAGAAGGGAGGCGTCCTGGCCCTGCCACCCACAGGCTCAGTCTGAGCAATGCACAGAAGCTCTCTGGGCCGGGCGCCACCCTCCGTGTAGAGGGGAGTAACAGAGTTCCTTCCCGGGCCTGCGGGGGTTCCAATAAGATGGAGCTTAGCGTGGAGAAAGGGCCTGGAACAGGGTGTGCACTTTGCTCCTAGAGTCCAGCTTGTCAGGGGACCAGGGGGCTAACATACTCAATTTAATGGGGAAGGGAAAGGGCCCCGGCTTGGAGCAAGGGGACTGGTCTCCATCATGACTTTCCTTGCGAACAGGGCAGGGCTACAGCCACCTCTATGGTTCCATCCGCTCCCCTCACACTTGAAAAGGCCTCACCAAGCGAGCTAGAGAAGCAGACCTCGGCTTCATGAAGGAGGGAGGCAAGGGGGGTGGCCGGCCTCCCTCCTCTATGGCACAGGATGAGAATAATGGATGTAGCGCTTCCCAGGTGGCTCAGATGATAAAGAATCTGCCTGCAATGCAGGAGACCTGGATTTGATCCCTGGGCCGGGAAGATCCCCTGGGGAAGGAAATGGCAACCCATTGCAGTATTCTTGCCTGGAGAATCCCATGGACAGTGGAGCCCTGGACAGGGTTGCAAAGAGTTGGACACAACTGAACGACCTACACACATTGAGCACTTTCTGGGTGCTGTGCTCTGTGCCTTACATGCAGCATCTTACTTGATTCTCCTCCTCCTCCTTAATGTTTCCATTTTACACGCAGCAAAACTCATTCAGAAAGGTAAACAGCCGGGCTGCAGCCATGCCGCTGGGAGAGGCAGAGCTGGACGCGGGGCTCCAGGGACCAGGCTCCTGCTGCCACACCACCTGCCACAGGGCGGCCGGCGTGGGGTGACCTGCCATGGGAGCTGAGAGCGCCTTCCCTGAGGGTCTCTGGCCCTATCTAGAGGCTCCAGGACCCAGGTCCTCCTCCCCAGCACCTGGCACAGTGGAGCAGCTCCTGGGCATTTGACAACAGAGGGGAGGGGGAAGTATCGGGAGAGGCACAAACCTTGTGTCTTTCTACCAAACCAGGGTGGCAGTGCTGCCACCGTTGGGATAAAGTGCAGACTCCTTATACCTTGGACGAGGCCCCAAGGACCTACCTGCCAAGTCTCCAGCTTCATCACCCCTCTTCCCTCACCCCCGCCCCACTCCCACTCTCCAGACTAAGGCCTTCAGCTCCTCGGCAGCCCTTGGCCCTCTGTCCTTCTCCTTCAATCTTCGTTCCTGTTTTCACCTGCCTGGAATCCTCTCCTTTTCCACCTGGGTTGACCAGTCCTTCAAGACTCAGCCAAGCACCCAGGTAGACCAGATGCCCCATCTGCCCCACTGGGCTCTGGGACACACCCTCCTCACTTTCCAGAGGGTTAGGAACAGAGCCCTGGAGCCTTGTGAGCTGTTCTATGGGCTGGGCTCCAAACTCCGAATCAGTCTCCCCAGAGAAACGAGAGCTTCCTTTCCCCGCTGTTGAAGATGCCCACCCCCTCCCTTAGATCGGTTTTCTCTGTTCCTCTTCTGACTCAACCATCTGGGAAATCGAGAGGGCTGTATTGATGTGGCTACAGGGGAGTCATTTCTAGCTCTTAGCCTTTCAGTGGTTCTCTGAGCTCTGCTGAGAACCCACTTCTGGAGGACAGTTTTAAGATAAGCCGCCCCTTTTGTCTGCTCTGTAGAGTAGAACATCTCCCTCCAGGTGAGCTGACAGAGCCAACAGCTGGTGCTCACGTCTCACTAGTGTTCCCCCTCACCCTCACCCCCATGCCCGTTGCTGTGATTGGTCAGTGAGGGAAGTTGGAGAAAACAGCTCTGTGGACATAACTGCAGATGTGCTCAAGGGTTAAGCTGCAAAAATGTTCAAGTGGCTTTGTTTATGATACTAAAGATTTAACACAGTCAACAATTAAAGAGTGGGACATTTACAAAAAACTGAATTCCAAGAATATTTAATGATACAGGAGATGGTCAGAAAAATAAAGCAGCAGCAGAAAACCTTCAGGCAGACACATAGAGGAAGCAGGAGGTATGGTGTTAAGGGTGTAGATTCGGAAGCTACAAGACCTGGTCCAAAGGCAGACACTGCCACCCTGTAGCCAGGAGATGATGGACAAGGCACCAGACCTCGAAGCCAAGCTGCATCCTCTGCAAGGTGAAGGACACCGCCTCTGTGGCATGCGCAGGCCCTTAGCACCGTGTGACTGGCACAGAGCAAGCATCCGATAAACACTAGCTTTTATGACTGCAGACAACAAAGTGTATTATGAGTCATTTCAGTTTTCTTAGGTTTGCGTGCTTGTGTTTACATGTTTCCCCTGCAATTGAATGTGTATTACTTGCATTAATTTGAAAAATAAAAGCAAACATGAATTCCCAAGGAAACGAGCAGCGGAACTCGTTTCTGTGGCTCCTGCCAGCATGGTGCAGAGGACATTATTCATTATGATAGACTGATGGGATTTTCTGAGAGAAACTCATCTGCTTTGGGCCCTAGGAAGACTCCCTGACCATACTGGCTGCCCATGGGCTGGGTGCCTAACCTCAGTGTTCAATGCAAGGGGATCACTTAAATAAACTATAATACAGCTCTATAATGTGCATAGGAGAGCTTGTGAAGGAAGCCCACCAAAGAGTTAGAAGTGTTAGCCCAGGGACCCAGAAAGGAGAGTTTCTTGTGCTTTAGATTTTGTGCAGTTCACTGATGACTGCTCTTCTTTCGCCAACAATCATGTATCCCAAAGAAAATGGAAATAAGACAATTCGATACGTTAATAGTAGGAAAATATTTAATAACATGTAAAGATGTTGATGTAGAGAAGGCAATGGCAACCCACTGCAGTACTCTTGCCTGGAAACTCCCATGGACAGAGAAGCCTGGTGGGCTGCAGTCCATGGGGTCGCTAAGAGTCGGGCACGACTGAGCAACTTCACTTTCACTTTTCACTTTCATGCATTGGAGAAGGAAGTGGCAACCCGCTCCAGAGTTCTTGCCTGGAGAATCCCAGGGACGGGGGAGCCTAATGGACTGCCGTCTATGGGGTCGCACAGAGTCGGACATGACTGAAGCGACCTAGCAGTAGCAAAGATGTTGATGAGCTTTTCCTGGTGGCTCAGTGGTAAAGAATTCACCTGTCAATGCAGGAGACATGGGTTCGATCCCTGAGTCTGGAAAGATCCTCTAAAAGAGAGAATGGCAACCCACTCCAGTATTTTTGCCTGGGAAATCCCATGGACAGTAACGCCTGGAAGGCTACAGTCCATGGGGTAGCAAAGAGTTGGACACAACCGAGAGACTAAGCAACAAAAGGATGCTGAGAATTTATTGTGATTGAGAAGCAAAACAGAATGCTGGTATATTCTCATTTCTACAAAACGAATTTCCACGACAGAAAGTAAAAGTCCTAAAACGTGAGCAGTGATTAGTCCAGAGTCATAGGTATAGACAGCTTTGTTTTCTTCTGATTTGTCTGTATGTTCTCAATTTTCCAGAATGGACATCTATAACTTCTGTGATTAAAAAATATATTTTCTTAAAAGGAAAGATTTGGCCCAAGGCTTTGCCTGTGTGAAGCGCCGGAGTCATGATAGCCTGCATCTTTAGCCTTTTTCTTGCCTCTCCTTTCTCCTCCTCCTCTGTGTGCTTGTGTTCTCATCCACTTTTAATTGGCGCCATCTTGCTGTCCTTCCTGCGTCCTTGAAAGAGGCCCGAAGACCTTGTTAAATGGATGCTAGGCAGAAGCCAGGGCGCAGGTCCAGCCCACGGCTCCCCATCCAGTGGTTCCCCCCTCATACCGCCTTCTGGGGTATTGTTCTAATTAGAGTGGGATGCAAAACAGACCCGAAGGCGGAACTATAAACACCAGAGGCAAAGACCCATAAACATCTGGATAACTGACTCCAGCTGTGTAGATGGCCCTGGCCCTCATGTAAAGGCTGGAAGCTGGATGGGGGTGGGGCAGACCACTGAGGACTGGCCTCAGCCTCCCCAGCTTAGACCACAGGCTGCTATGAGTCAGGCAGTTAGAGAACTGGGTGGGTGAGTCCTGGGTGAGCTTACAGCCAAGGAGCAAGGGGTGTGGCGGCCAAGGGTCCTCAAAGTCGTTTGAGCCCTACTATCTATGCCCCTTGGCCTCAATTTCCCCTTCTGAAAAATGGAGGAGAGAGGACCTTCTCAGCTCCACCACATCATGCTTAACTCATATACCTATGCACTGGGACTAAATACCTGCAATTAAAAGTCTATAATATGATTAAAAAAAAGTATATGATATATATAAACATATGCTATAACAATATTACCTCTAATGTAACCCATTCATTATAAATTATAGTATCATACTCTTTTTTATAAAAGTGGTTTTAAACAAGTTTTAGTTTTCTTTTTTGGCTGCACTGGGTCTTGGTTGCTACGCACATTCTGTCTCTGGCTGTGAGGAGCAGTGGCTGCTCTTGGTTGAGGTGTGCAGGCTCTTCATTGCAGAGGCTCCTCTCGTTGCGGAGCGCAGGCTCGAGGGCTTCAGTAGCTGCAGCCACGGCTCTAGACTGTGGGCTCAGTAGTCGTGGGGCACGGGCTTGGCTGCTCCGTGGCATGTGGAATCTTCCAGAATCAGGGATCGAGCCCTTGTCCCCTGCATTGGCAGACAGATTCTTACCCACTGTACCACCAGGGAAGTCCTGTATCATGCTCTTTATAATTTATAGAAATTCTCTTTCTATAATTTCAAACTGACTGAATATCTGTGATCAAAGAGTATGTAGAGCCTAGCCAGGAAGATTTCCTATAAGAAGAGAGATTTAAGGGCTATAAATACGGCAGACAGAGGAAAGGAGGGAAGAGATGAAGGAAAAAGACTTGAAAGAGAGGGGATTTGACAGGTCTTTTGGGATGGGTCATCTGGGACAGGGATCCATGTCTGTATGCCACCCTGGAAGCACACAGCCTGCTGGTACAGCAGACGGCAGGAAGAAAGCACACTGGGTTATAGTGATCCAGACTTGCCAGCCCCAGCAGCCCCCAGACCTGGATGCCCAACAGAACTCCTGGGGAACCTGGAAAACACAGATTCTTGGGCACTTCCTAGAGTTCCTGAATTAGAATTTGGGGTGTTTGAATATTTGAGTTTTGGAAGTTGCCCAGTGGATTCTGAGGCCGTAAGTGTCTGACTGGCACAGGTGGGTGTTTGGGAACCTCTGGCCCAGAGTTCTCGGTGTCTGTGGACAGAACATCAGGGGGTGACACTCATGAGTCTTAATCCTCCTCTGTGCCTGGCTAGCCTCACGCAAAGGAATGAAGCCGGACCCCAGCTACACACAATACACAAAAATCAACTCAAAATGGGTCAAAGACCTAAATGAGCTATCTGAGAAGGGTCCATCTATCCAGAATGTATCAAGAACTCTTACAACTCAAGAAAAAAAAGAAAGTTCAAACATGAACAGGACTTCCCTGGTGGTCAAGTGGCTAAAAACCCACCCGCCAGTGCAGGAGACATGGGTTCAGTGCTTGGTCCGGAAGATTCCACATGCTGTGGAGTGGCTGGGCCTGTGTACCAGTTATTGGGCTTGTGCCCTGGAGCCCAGGAGCTGCAACTACTGAAGCCCATGTGCCCTCGAGCCAGGGCTCCACAACAAGAGAGGTCTCCGCAATGTGAAATCTGAACACTGCAACTAGAGAGTGGGCCCTGCTCACCACAACCAGAAAAAGCCCTCAAGCAGCAACGAAGACCCAGCGCAGCCACTTTTTAAATGGGCAAAATGTCTTGAATAGACATTTCCCCAAAGACATGCAAATGGCCAACAAACACATGAAAAGAGGCTTAAGATCATTAATTATCAGAAACACAAATCAAAACCCACTTTGCACCCACTCAGATAGATACAATTTTTTTAAATGGAAAATAATAAGTTTTGGCAAGGATGTGGAAAACCTGGAACCCTTGTACATTGCTGGCAGGAATGCAAACTGGTTTGGTCACTGTGGAAAACAGTTTGAAGTACTGATTCATGTTTCAATGTGGATGAACTTTGAAAACATTATGTTTTAGTGAAAGAAACCAGACACAAAAGGCCATATATTGTAGGATTCTGTTTATGTGAAATCTTCAGAATAAGTGACCCAGAGAAACAAAGTAATTGAGTGTGTGCCAGAGACTGGGAAGAAGGAAGAATGAGGAACAGCTGCTAATGGATATAAAACTTTTTTTTCTTATTTTTGAGGTGATTAAATGTTCTAGAATTAGAGTGGTGATGACTGAAAATACACCAATTTAGTATATTTTTGCAAATATACTAAAACCCACTGGTTGTACACTTTAAAGCATTATCTTATGGAATGTAAATTTTAGTCTAATTTTTTTAGAGTTCCCTTTAATGCCATGTAAGTATTTTAATTGTGCTAAAAAAAATATAGCATACAATTTGCAATTGTAACCACATTTTTTTTTGGCCACGCCACATGGGATTTTAGTTCCCTGACCAGGGATGGGGAAGCATGAAGTCCTAACCACTGGACCACCAGGGAAGTCCCCATTCTAACTGCTTTTAAGCATTAATTACCTTCCCAGTGTTGTGCAAACATCTCTCTAGTTCTAATATTTTCTGTCACCCCAAGCGGGAACCCTGGACCGTTAAACTCCCCATTCCCTCTTCTTTCCACCTCTGACAACCGCTAGTTTGCTTCCCCTGTGAATTTTCCCATCCTAGACGTTCGGAGGAATCATACGATGTTTGGCCTTTCGTGTGTCTGCTTGCCTGCTCAGGCCACTCAAGCTGGCTGTTCTCCTGTTACTGTGCATCTGCTGCTCCACCAGCCCTGAATCTCCTACCCCTACCCACATGAGCCTGCTGTCCCCCTGCCCCAGCTAGTGGCTGTTCTACGCCTCAGGCTAGAGCGTCTCCAACTGCTGGGTTATTAAAGGGAAACATCTGCCCTTGTGATGGTCATGAACCTGAGGTGCCCCAGCTCCTAACCAACCTGACGTCAATTCCCCCTATAAACGATGGCCTCCGTTTCCTCATAGTAGCTCAGAGAACTTGCCATGTCCTGGCTGCCGGCGGCCACTCACAATGAGGGTGTTGCTCCAGACCATTTGTTTTGGACGTGTCGAATCCCCTGTCCAATAAACCACTGATGTCTGTGTCACTACTTCCAGACCCTCTCTTTAGTCTTGAGGCTGGGCAACTACAACACTTGTTGGGGTGCAGCCCAACAATTGACGAGCCGGCCCAAGAAACTCCTGGGAGCACTGAGATGTCAGGGAATAAGGCCAGGGAGTGGAAAATTGTGGGAGTAAGGGTGACTGCCACTAGAATGAGCCCTGTGCAGCTGACTACCACAAAAATGTCCTTCTCTTCTGTAAAGCTGATGCTATCCTGTTAACCTCAGAGCCTTTTCAGTTTAAAAGTAGCAGCTCGTGGCTCATCTGACTGCATGAGGACAGCAAGTGGGTTCAGACAAAATGTAAGGACCTGGATTATCTATCAAATACTTGAATGTTAACTGGTCAGAAAAGACAAGCAGACCCCTGACACTATTAAATAGTTACAGACATAAGTCTTAGGGATATTAACTCAGGGACAGGATTGTGTATTGGATACCTGGAACGATTTGGATGCAGTCAGTGGCGGTGGCAAAATGATATGAGTACTCTCGGTCTTCTGGTCCCAGCTAAGGAAAGGGGAAGAGCAATGATAGAGTGTGATGAAACAGTAGCCACATGTGATCAACAATGCTACAAAAGTTGAATAATGGGAAAAGGCCACTATTCAGGGTCTAGAACAGCTGTGCATGACATAAGGCCCTCCATGGAAATCGATGGTAACCAAGGAACCCATTTTACCAACCATGAAGTTTAAGAATGGGCTGATACAAACGGCAGTTTCACTGCTGCTGGGCTCTGAATGGACTTAAACAACTACAGAGACAGGAAACTCGCTTTCTCAACTCATGGACACATCCCAGTGCTTCTGCCCTGTTACCAAGCAGCAACTAGTCAACACAATCCATGTTCAACTCTTGACCACGAGAGGACCACTGCCAACTATTTGTCAGGACAATAAGTCACTTCCCCAAGGGAACACACTGTACAATGGCCTTGGAACTTGCAGGTTACTGGTGGTTTGAGTTTGCCACCTCATGGGGAATAGAATTAGAAAGGGACTTACAGATTTCACTTGTCTTCTACCTGGCCCCACCTAAGACTACTAAAGTAATTAATCTGGGCCCCCCACTGGAGAAAAACATTGTATTTATTATATTCTATTCAGTCAGTTCAGTTCAGTCACTCAGTCGTGTTCCACTCTTTGCGACTCCGTGGGCTGCAGCACACCAGGCTTCCCTGTCCTTCACCAACTCCCAGAGCTTACTCAAACTCATGTCCATGAGTCAGTGATGCCATCCAGCCATCTCATCCTTTGTTGTCCCCTTCTCTTCCTGCCTTCAATCTTTCCCAGCTTCAGGGTCTTTTCCAATGAGTCAGTTCCTTACATCAGATGGCCCGAATATTGGATTTTCAGCTTCAGCATCAGTCCTTCCAATGAATATTCAAAACCGATTTCCTTTAGAATGGGCTAGTTTGATCTCCTTGCAATCTAAGGGACTCTCAAGAGTCTTCTCCAACACCACAGTTTAAAAGCATCAATTCCTCAGCGCTCAGCTTTCTTTATATTGTATTAAATTATATTTTAGGCTTCCCTGGTGGCTCAAATGGTAAAGAATCTGCCTGCTATGCTGGAGACCTGGGTTTGATCCCTTGGTCGAGTAGATACCATGGAGAAGGGAAGGGCTACTCACTCCAATATTCTTGCCTGGAGAATTCTGTGTTCAGAGAAGCCTGATGGGCTACAGTCCATGGGGTGCCAGAGAGTCGGACATGACTGAGCGGCTAACACCTTCACATTATATTAACCCATTGTCTGTTATTATACTGCCTCTCCAGTACTGGGCACTGGCTGTGGGGACAGAGTGGACAGAGGGTGTGGTACTGCAGGCCAGGACAAAACCTCAGGCAGGGGTGCTATTATCTCAGAATGCTCTTACTACTTGTATTTTGCTTAATGGTCATGACCTTCCCTGTATTATTCCTCTGAAACATCTTACGTTTCATCTGTTTCAATATCTGCAAACAGCTCAAAGGATTTGGTTCAGAATATTATCTATAACCCTTGAGGATGAGCTAAAGGCCCTTGATTTTGTTTAATGGTTGAATTACTATTTTGTCTTGCTTGACTGTTTCGGTTTCTGCATCTTCTCAGGTTAAATTTATTCTTTGGAACTCAGGAAGTCTTTGGAGACTCAAGTTTTTCTACAAAGAGATAGGAAGTAGACACAGAGGAGTCTCTGTCCCAGGAAGGCCCCATTGGTCCTGCTCGGTTGGTTACAGTCAGTGGTCCAATGAGGGGGGAATCTGCTTGGGGCCCGGGGGACAATGGAGGCCTCACTGTGAAATGAGTTTCATTGTTGAGTCTGCAGTGAGATGCAATTGTTGTCCTCAAATTCCAAGAAAAAATGACCTGATAAGTGCCTGGCTCCAAAATTTGCCCACCTCTTGAACTCTAGATACTCTCTGTCTGCAGTTACCTGGATTACACTTGTGTTGTTTGGTTGCAGTGCCCCTTCACATATCTGAGCTCAAGGACAGAGCGCAAGGGGGCAGGCTACGACGGTAAAGGTCGTGCATGGTAAAGAGGGGCGGAGTGTATGGTCAAACCACTCAAGATGGCTGTTCTCCTGCTCTTGTGCCCGCTGCCCCCCCACCCCAGCTAGTGATTCTTCTAACCTTCAGGCCACTGTGGCTCCAACTGCTAGGTTATTAAAGGGAAACATCTGCCCTGCTGATGGTCATGAACCATTAAATCAGTTATATACATATATGTATATATGTAACCACTCTGCTTTAGATTCTTTTCACATAGGGGTTAATGCATAATACTTAATAGGGTTGCTTGTGCTATATAGTAGGTCCTTACTAGTTAATCTAGTGTATACATAGTGCTGTGTATATGTTGATGCCAGTCTTCTAATTTATCCTTCCCTGCCACCCCTAACTTTATTGTCTGGTAACTATAGGTTTGTTTTCTATATCTCTGACTGTATTTCAGTTTTGTAAATAAGTTCATTTGTACCAGCTTTTTAGATTTTGCATATAAGCAATATCATAGGATATTTGTCATTTTCTGTCTGACTTACATCACTTGATATGAGAATCTGTAGGTCCCTTCATGTTGCTGCAAATGGCAGTATTTTGCTCATTTTTATGGCTGGAAATCATTGCATCCGTATGCATTACCACTTCCTCTTTACCCGTTTGCCTATCAATAGACTTAGCTGGCTTCTCTGGTTATTATAAACAGTGCTGCAGGGAATGGTTTCAGTGTGTCTGCCCTCTGATGCCCTCTTGCAACACCTACCATCTTACTTGGGTTTCTCTTACCTTGGGCGTGGGGTATCTCTTCACGGCTGTTCCGTCAAAACACAGCCGCTGCTCCTTACCTTGGAAGAGGGGTATCTTCTTACTGCCGCCGTTCCTCCTTCAACTCCCTGGGATTTCTTTGGAAGGAATGATGCTAAAGCTGAAACTCCAGTACTTTGGCCACCTCATGAGAAGAGTTAACTCTTTGGAAAAGACTCTGATGCTGGGAGGGATTGGGGGCAGGAGGAGAAGGGGACGACAGAGGACGAGATGGCTGGATGGCATCACCGACTGAATACACATGAGTTTGGGTGAACTCTGAGAGATGGTAATGGACAGGGAGGCCTGGCATGCTGCAGTTCATGGGGTCACAAAGAGTCGGACACGACTGAGCGACTGAACTGAACTGAATTGAACTGCTGCAGTGAAACCTGGCGTGCATGTATCTTTTGGAATAATGGGTTTTTCCAGATGTATGATTTGGAGTGAGATTGCTAGCTCATATGGTATTTTTATATATAGTTTTTTTTTAAGACCCTCTATATTTTATCCATCATACTCGTACCAATCAGGGCTTTGCTGGTGGCTCAGATAGTAAAGACTCTGCCTGTGATGTGGGAGACCTGGGTTTGATCCCTGGATTGGGAAGATCCTCTGGAGAAAGGAATGACAACCCATTCCAGTATTCTTGCTTGGAGAATTCCATGGGCAGAGGAGCCTGGTGGGCTATAGTCCATGTAGTCACAAAGAGTTGGACACGACTAAGGGGCTAAAGACTAGAGATCTCTTCAAGAAAATTAGTGATAACAAGGGAACATTTCATGCAAAGATGGGCTTGATAAAGGACAGAAATGGTATGGACTAACAGAAGCAGAAGATATTAAGAAGAGGTGGGAGTTCGTGTACACCCGTGGCGGATTCATGTCAATGTATGCCAAAACCAGTAGAGTACTGTAAAGTAAAATAAAATAAAATT